>NNCF01126207.1:102406-113370 GCA_002313205.1 Laupala kohalensis
TCTCTGACAGTGCGTCACCTACTAACTGATTGCAGAAGATACTCAAGTATACGGAGACAAATTGGTCTGGCTGCAGATTTACCAACAATTCTCGGAAATGAAACGGTTAATGTTAACAAACTATTGAATTTTATGAGTAGATCGGGGCTCCTCCTACAAGTTCTCGGGAGGGTTTAATGAAAAAAAAATTTCATTCCCTTTTCATCTTTACTGTCTTTTTGTTATCGTTTGTTTCTGTAATTCGAAAATATAATATTTAAAAAATTGTTTTCCCTTTTTTTTGTGATATAATGTATTTTTATTTTGTTTTCTTTTCTTTTCTTTCATCTTTCTATTTAGATATTTGTTGATTTCAGGAGGGTTTTTTAGTGGGTATGGTCGAGATATTCGGCGAGTCCCACACACGGGGAAGAGTCACTACGGCTCTTCTCTATGGTGCGAAACTGCATTTTTCCCTACTTGCAAGAGCTCTAATGACCTTTGATGTTGACGAGCCCTAAAGCCCCACCAAAAAAAAAAAAAAATCTAAAAAGTTCGATTAACTAAACACATACTTTATCCTTCACATTTGTTGGTAGGTTACTTAAAAAACACAACCCCTAAAGAACTGCTTTAAGCACTATCTAGTGGAGACTGCAAACTCGATGTACTCCACGAAGTGTATACAATTACATAAAATTCAATAAAATTATTTTCTATTTGTGGTGCTTTTTTTCTTTGCAATTGATTCCTTACGTACAAATTGGTGCGTCAAAAGTCTGCAAAATAAAAAAAATGCCGTCCGGGTATTTTGGAAAATTTCTGGGTCAAGAAATTGATTTTCAGAGTCGACTTTTTTTTAATGAGATACATCTCGACCACTATTACGAAATGGATTAAAATTGGATTTTGAAAAAAATATTCAGTTCATTGAAGTAAATATAAAATTCATCCACAAGGGATTTAATGCGCAACCATAAATTTTATATACGTACAAGCGATTTACTTTTTTGTAATGGAATCCTTGCGTTCAAACTGATACATCAAACTTAACAAATGTTTCCAAAATAAAAAATTAAATCCCTCGCAGCTATTTTGAAAATTTACATGTCAAGAAATTGTTTTATAAAATCGTCTTTTATACGTACGAAGTATGTCTTCGGCCATTGAGAACCGTCACCGCATTGAGAGTTCGAAATAGAATTAGAATATTTCTCTATTATGATAAGTATAATAACCAATATATCATTTTCCTATGTTATACTGTTATTCCATTTTTCTCATCCGTATGCAACCTACCAGAACCGGTAAGAATTCATTTGAGAATAAATAGTTTTAATTGACTCGTAATATTGTGTATTTTATCAATTGATTAATAACCCAACGAAGTAAAGTAGTGAACTACGCAATTCTCGTAATCAAACACGTGAATGCAATAATCTCAGAATTAGAAAATATGCTACATAGTAGATGGTTGTTAAGTTCTGTAACAAAAAACTGGAATGTTAATAAATTATTTGTTAGGGTGAAGACCCAGCGTGTAAAGCGAGTAAACTTATATAACTTTACAAAAAGCAGTTATCCTTAACGCGTGTAGAATAGTCAGAAAGTTTTTAAATGGTGATCGCTGAAGAGAATACTTGGTAGACCCCGCACCCCACCTAAACCAAAATATAAGTTGTGAAAAAAGAAACAGATGAAAGGAGAATAATAATAATTATGAAAGGAGAATAACAATAATAATAATATATTATTATTATTATTATTATTATTATTATTATTATTATTATGCACCCGTATTAGTAGTCGAGGATTTTAGAGAGTTTTAATATTAATACATAAGCACGAGATACCATATTTTGTGACTACCTGATGATTTGAATTAAAAAAAACTTATTTATGAATCATACGTCTAACTTACGAGTACTCACTGGTTGGTTCTCCATGTATTTCTCCTTTCCTCTTGACTGTGCAAATCTTCCTGAAACTTTATCTTTTTCTCCTTCTTGTCACTGAACAACTCGTTGTTAGTTCCACCATTTTATTCCATACTCATAGCTTGGAAACATAATTTTTAAATAATTCAAATTTTTCTTTAGTTTCTGTTAATTTGGGCGCTTCCTCTAATTTAAAAGCCTTCTATACTCTTCTACGTCAAATTATTGGAGATTATTGAAATAGGCAGTAAACGTGAAGGAGTCCTTACATGAAATTTCAAATAGATATCTTTTCTATACTTTCTTTTTACGTAAAATCAGAACTATGCAATACATCATGGTAAGTATACGTTCGACACGTTTTGAATCATTTACAAACGTTTTGAAACCTTAACTTCTTTATAGTTCCAGTGGAGCTAAAAGCGCCTCTAACCAATAATTTTCCACAACTTGTATTTACCGAAGTTGAGACGTTTAAGCCGTAGTCTCTGTGGAAGACAGGCACGCGCAAATTTCATATCGCAAGACAAAATTCTTCGTAATATACGACCTTCAAATCAACATGATTCCTCAACTTTTGAGGGTCACTAAATGTCATTGAAGTATCTTATTTACTGAAGTCCTATTGGACTGGGATGATAAAAATGAACAACATATCCCACTCAACTCACATCTAGCAGTATCAGCAGAGATGTTACCTAAAAGTATATATTAAAAACACTTTATTTGCGCGAATGAAATTATATGTGGAATAGTACAAATAAATATTATTGTAAACATCCATTTCTGAAGTGACAAAAACAATATTTTCTTGTTGTTTTCATTACACAGGAAATTAGAAAATATTTAATGTGGGTTAATACATTATCTGACCAAAATGGGTATCTTATTTTTTCATTTCTCATTTCCATTGCAAATTGAATTTTGTTTAACTTGATGTTATAGTATTTTTTTCTTTTTTGACTCATCTATTCTGAGATTAACGAAGTTTATCTTCATAAAATACTCAACACACCGAAGTAACATATTCTTCTAAGCTGATACTAACACTCTTTACAGCAAATTATTATTATAATTTCGGAAAAATAATTTTGATTTTATTTCTGAATGGTCTTGGGTTATTAATTTATTGCGACTTTTATACTACTATTTCACTTGTTGCGTTGCTGATGGACTAGCCCCTGGAAGTGAAAGGAATAGAACGCAAAAATGTTTGTTTTTAAATTGTGAGATAGGTTTTAGCAAAATGAATTTAATACTCAGAATTGGTAACAATATTGAATCAATTTATCTTTTATATTCAATGTCTTAAAAATTAATAAAGGAAAATAGCTCTTTCTCGTAAATAAATGAAAGATACCCAAATTTATTTACGTTTTCTTCCCACGAAATGCCTAGCAATGGTGAAATGCTTGGCGTGCTGCCGCATAAAGAAACTTTCGAACTGAATTCCATGAAACATGTATTCGCTTGGAGCAAAATAAAGACAAAACAAGGACGTTTCAACAGAAACAAGACTGCTTGTCGGGGAGCGAGTGATCCGAATTTCAATCAAGCGTTTGCTCTGGCGGTACTACAGAGCAATATGCGAGTGCACGCACGCACGCACTCTCTCTCTCTCTCTCTCTCTCACACACACAGACAGACCTTCCGTGTTGGCTATGCAAGGACATGCTCCTGTATGAATACTACCGAGCAAAACACCCTCGTGATCCCACACACATGCAAACGTCATTCAAACGTAGGCGTACGTGTGCACATGTTCATTTCGCTTATAATGCAGTAATACGAACAAGAATGTTTGTGTTCATGCTTGAAGGAAAAATAAATATTTATTTTGAGAGAGTAATTAAAAGTAGAATGAAGCTTGAATTTCACGGGGGTTGTTTGATGTGTGTTAAATGTAATTTGATGATATCATTATGTATATCTGCTTCGCTGAGTAAAGCAATTACTCGTAATTGAATAAAAAAAGCTGATGATGGCCAAGACATGGGAAGAGTAAATGCGTGAGTAGATTAAACAATGTAGCTCATTTTGCAGGACAATTAACATGGTGTTATAATTTGAAAAGAAAATAACGAGATTAATTTCACTACGTAATTAGACTGTTTTACTAGTATATTTTGCTTGTACTTACTAATTAAAATAGTTTTCGTTATATTAAAAAATAACAATTGCATTTGTTGTTCTAGGGGAAAGAAAATTAAATATAATCACAAACTCATTTTGCATTAAGTGTGTTAAACGGATTTTCATAGTGTTGGAGTATAAACAGATGCAATTTAGAGATTTTTCTGTGTAATGGTGGTTTTACTACTGACCACATCCAGGTGATATTATAATAAAAAATTCTGTAAAATGAGAAATGGTTGAAATAAAGTAGAAATGCTTGTATATTAAAATCCAACAAGATGCTATCTCCATAAAACTCATTCGGAAGCAGTACAGAACTTCGGTTTACTTAGCTGTATCTTCACAAAAATAAATAATATTTGATCCATGTCATTTCGTTATACTTATTATGATGAATCTTTTAGAAGAAATAATACTCACAGAATATTTGTCTCTCCCGACGCTCAAAACTATCCTGATTTCGAATATCCTCAACACAATTTTTACGCATTACACAATCACCGCAAGCATTTCACAAATTAGTCAGTCTTCGATAACTGCCTCTTCAAACTGCCTCAGCGGACCATTGCCACCGGTCGTGTGCGCTCATGACGTATAGATCACGTGGTACCCCAACCTTCCCTTCAGCACGCAGCTATTTTAGGGCCAGGAATAGCCACATCGCTATTTCGATAGCAGCCTCTGTCTCATGTGCAGCAGCTTAGAAATATAGAAGCACGTGCGAAACGATCGTGATTCGCTTTAATCACATTTACAGACAACGAAAGGCCCGTAATTGTGTTCTTTCGCTCTCTTCCTGCCCACCGAAGGTGAGCGTGAGAAATGGCAAAGCGTACATCCACTTTAAAAAGAAGAGTTTTTGCAACACTTTCTTTTGTAGTTTACTCTTTCGTTCTTTGTTTGTGAATCCAGATAAACGAAGCACTACTGCTGAGTACTGGGTGTAATTTAGAAAAGTGTCAGATTTTCATCGGGACGCATCTCACTCTTCTTTGCGTTTTGCGATGTTTATTGTTCAGTAAAAGCTGGAATGCTAACTCATTTTAGCTCGTTCTGACAGGAATAAATGTTTTTTTTCTTGCGTGTAAAAACTCATTTTTAATATTAAACAATCTATTATTAAGATTTAATTGTCTTATGTTTTTTCTCACCATTACACAAAAAGGGATATTGGAATTTATTGAATAATTTATATTAATACTTATTTTAGTATTTAAAACTGAAGTCATACCCGTAAATACGTATGAAGCACAAACCGCATTTAAGAATTTTGGATTAAGAGTTTTGAACAGTGTCCATAAGTGAAAACGTTGCATTACACGAAAGTTTCAAATAATATCTAATACCTGAAATAATGTGTTAAAATAGTAAAAATTCATATATTATTGTTTGCAAACTTATGGCAGTAATATTTAGTAGGGCACGAATAACTGGCCACAGATAGGAACATGAAATTCTGAAGGGATGATTATTTTGCTTTGAAGAGGTTCACTAAGTCTTTTTTCAAAATTTCAATTTTTAAGTTGAATTACGAATTTTTTGAATTTTTTATAGATATGGTGTAATATGTTCTTTGAATTTCGTAATATCTCGCGAAATAATTAAGATCTCTGGTTTGTAAGTAAATGAGCTATTTTTATCTACGTTAGATTGTAAAAATTTAAAGCGTATTGTAACAATAAAAACCCCTGTGTAAAAATGGGCAGGGAAGACTAATTTAAAATAAAATTCACATATTATTTTACTTCATTAAGAGACTAATAGATTTCTTACAGATTGTCAAAGGATTATTGCTGCAATGCCTACTTATTTAAACAGTGTTCCTGTGGGTATGTTCTATTTTCCATTTCATACTTAGTTTTCATGTTTAGTTGGCTTCGGAAAGTAACAAGTGGGAATCCAAAGGACAGATCGATCATAATAAATGCATAAATCTCAACTTTCTGCGCGAATAATGTACCGTAATGAATCAATATCAAACATAAATGTATTGTCAGTAATTGATATTAATTCAATTCAATTGTGGTCGAAAAAGTGAATGATTGTGACAACAAGTACAATTATCCAGTATATGTACATTAAATATTTAAATCAGTTCGAGGGAACTTTGCTCGGATTAAAATCACATTACCCTTTCCGTAATTTGGGTCTGCATTGTCAATAGCAGTTATAATGTACGGGGACCAATAGGATCCAGTTCCACAACCGATCCCCCCCCCCCATGCAAAAGTGGTGATTTTCTAAAAAACGCAAACAAAATGTGATTTTACATATTTACACTTTACATATTTACTGGAAGCATTATGTGCAAGTGTCTTGCTGCCCTATCATTCCCAGATAACTTTTACGAAGAGGATATTCAAAAAATTTCTCCCTTCTTAAAACAAGGGAACTTTAAATTCAGAATAATATTTCTTGAACAAAACCAATATAAAAATCCTATAGTGAGTATCGAATCAAGTTATTTTTCACAAATAACCCATGCAAACGCCATTTAATAATTTAATTAACAATAATAAAGCAATGCAGATGAGATAATTTTCATTAAAGTAAGTTTAATGTTTCTCAAGCTTAAGAATGCAATTGAATCCTCTAGTTCGTAAAATAATATTGAGGAGTAAACTCAGAAAAAAATATAACGAGACGCAACATGAGTTGCAATATAATAAATTTAAACTTATATTGCCATGAAAATTTAAAGTAAAAAATAGTAAATTTGAAGAATATTTATAGTACTCGAACATTAAAGATGAATTTAAAAAAAGATAACTGAAATGCCTTGCTTGTGCGCGAAGAACTCAAAAGAATTTTCGTAAAAGTATACTAGAACGTAAAAGTTTAATCATATCATGCGAATACAACTGGTGAATTTTTCGTACACTTGACAATGAAATATTCACGCTTCTATGTCATATTAAGTTTGGTAAACATACGACCAGTGTAGAGCTGGTAAACGTAGTCCAGAATATAAACTAACATATTTTGCCGTTGGGAATGAGTTTTTTTTGTACGCTCCACGGGGAAAATTATACCTACATTACGCTCGAAGCTGGAATACCTTACTTGATAATTTGATAATTTATATTGGAAAATTCGCAAAGCGAACGTATTGTGGATGTTTGAATGGTGTGTCCTGCGCAATGCTAGACGCTGGAATATGAACCCTTACATCTCTTTGGAGAATGCAGTTATGTGTTATTGATTTTTTCCTTCGATATACAAGTGGTGCATCTTTTATTATGCTCAACGATAAAACATCAAAGTTTGTGTTTTATACTGTTTTTGTCGGACGCATCGCACGGACAAGTGATTTCTGCATTACGATCGACGCTGGGATATCAAAATTCATATTTTTACGCTTCAAGTGTTGTCTAGGAATACCTCTTCGATATAATTAGGTGCACCTTCCTTAAGATAAAATTTAATGTGTAGCTTTCAAGGAACATTTGTTTTGTGCATTATACTTTTCAGTGGAATATTAAGGTTTTGTTAAATTTTTGCTGGAAATTGCGCTGGTTAAACGTGACATAGGACAGTATGTTCATAGAGACTTATTCTCGTTCTGGATAATCAATGCTCATATTTTATATTTGTTAATGTGCTTGACGATCATGTCATGGAACTACTAGTTGTTCTTGTTATTACTCTTGAAACTGAAAAATTATTTTACAATAGGACGAGCTCTTGGTGTACATATTATATGTATTTCATTACATTCGACACTGAAATTATACGTGTGAATTATATATCATATACCCGCATTACCTGCAATTATTATATACAATAAAAAATATGGTAAAATGGTTAAAAGTTTTGGATTTGAGTTTATTGATTCTCTTGACTAGACATACGGACTGGCCTATTGACGTTACTTTTTAAATTATTTGCGTATCCACGTACTACTGTACAGATATATTTTAAATGGATGTTCTCTTGTAACCGTATTTTTAGTTGTACAAAAATTTTGTGTTTCTGGTATATTAACGGAGTGTTAATATGCCTTTCATTCAAATTATTATAATATCTTTAAGTATAGATTATATATTTCGTATATCATTTATGAATTTGTACGTTATATACAAACCCAGAACTTAAATACTCACACTACCAGGATTTAATCGTACTCCACTAAATGTGTCCCAGGTCTTCCATATTGCATGCCTGGATGGAAATGGTGTACGGTTGTTTGAGACGAACGGATCAGCGCACTATGATTAGGGCAATGTATACGGTTTCGACATTCGGGTAACTATTTCTCCTAGCAGTAGTTATTACCATTTTGCGTAATTTTGGTCCGAAAAAATGTGTTCTGGTCATTAAAATATTAACGATATGTATGCCTTATATAAATGTTTTCTACCACCATGAAAAGAAATTAAGTTTGAAAGCTCCATCGTCATGAAAAGAAATCAAGTTCCTAAGTCTTCAAATGTTCAATAAATTTAAAAATCAATTTCAAGGAGTATTACATACTCATAAATAATTAGAACGATGACGGAAATTGCCCCTGAGCACATATTTTCAAGATTATTAGCCTCGAATTTTGAAAGAGTTCTGTTACTGTATCCGATTAAGATGAGATAAATCGATGTTGAGAGTTTAAATGTATTAGGAAAATATTGCAATAATCTCCATGATTTTTACATTATTACATCAAGTTAATATTATTTTGCATTTCCATTTAATTCATTTCAATATCTTTCCTTTTGTCATCCAGTAATTACTGATATAGAGAGAGCGGAATTTTTTAAGAATCTGTAAGGGTAAAATTTTTCAATATGGTTCTACTCACTTATGAAAATCGCTCATAGTAAAATGATTCTTGATCATAATGTAAATAAAACACTTTCTGATTGATAAGTTAAAATAAGAATTCCGAGAGTTCGATTCTTTCTGATTATCAAACACACAAAAACTTTTGAAATCCGTTTAGTAAGAAGAACTGACGTTCTTCCTTGAACATTTCCATCTTTTCTCAATGTTTACTCTGTTAGCAAAACCTAAGAACGCTGCAGTTCATCTTAATGAGCACTCGAATGTTCTCAGAGAAACTCTCCAATAGCAAAAAGTTTCCAGACGTAGCTCTTCAACTTTGCTAAACCAGTGCTTTGAACGAGGCACAATCCCGTTGCGGCAAGTTTACGAGCTCATAAGTACATCCTTGCCCTGTGTTGAGTATTTAAACGATCCCATTCTGGTAGTATTGATGAAAAAAATTGGTAAGATGCTTTGGATGGTCACAACAGAGAAGGTTTTTAGTGAAGCTGAAATGTCCATTGATATTTGAAATGGGTGCCTACCCGGAGTACCAGGAGTTGAGGATCACTCCCAGGCGATGTGGGAACCTCGTAGTAACATGCTTGCATGGGTTTTTATACCGGTAAAATATATTGGCTACATAAACTTGACAGATGGAAAAAAATAATTAGGAAATTACCTGAATTTTAGTAAAGACCTAGAAACAATGATACAACTCGCAATAACCCTTCCACGACAATAGGTATTGGGAGGGCAAAAACAACAAAATTCTAACAAAAATTAAAAGAAAATTAAGAGACACACGAAAGGAACTCTAAAACAGATTTTGAGAGAAAACAGGGAAAAAATATATTGAACTTAAAAATAATTGGTAAGTTACGCTCAAATTTTACTATATTAAAAATAATTTTTAAATAAGTGCAATAAATTGTTAAACACACGAGGAAACTATGATCAGGCAGATCATGTTGACAAAAATAAATGAAAATATAACTTTCTCGACCGGGAGAATCGAACTTTGACCTCACACGTACATATTAGATACGTTGAGACAATTGAAGACAAATGGTTATTTCTTGGGTAGTCATTTCAACGCGTCTGAAAATCTACAAAAAATAAAAATGGCCTCCTTGTACACGAACATAGTGCTCTCTAGCCTGCCTCCACGCTTCAACGTTACACAAATAAACCACGAAATTAACCTGGCAAACATCTCCCTAAAACATCACCTGGCAGACACAAAAATCACATTTTTTGATTTGCAACCACACCTGACTGCCAAGGACTTTACCCAGCACGGTTTACACCTGAGACCGTCTGGGAAACAGCACTTCGGTTCTCTTCTAGCTTCACATCTGACCTCACATCATCCACCTGCCCCATTACCCACTCCTACACCTCCTCCTGCACCTACCTCATCTCCTCCTACCTCATATCTTCCTCCTCCTACCTCATCTCCTCCTCCTACCTCATATCCTCCCTCTGCTCCCAACTCATCACCTCCCCCTCCTCCATCTCTATATGCCCCTACCTCATCACATCCTCTTCTTCCCATCTCCACACCCATTTCTCCCCCTGTCCCTGATCTTCCTCCTCCTTCCTCATCTTACTCCCCCTCATCACCTTCTCCTTCTTCATCTCACTCGCCCTCATCTATTCCTACATCCAATTCTCCTACCGCAGTCTACACAGTTACAACTTGCGCTCAGGAGTACGATGTGGTACTCGAAGGTGACAATCGCGTTCAGGTGCAGTGTGCGGGCTTGATCCGGAACTAGAAGCTGTATCAAATTCAAATTCCTCTCCACAATCTAACGTCGATTCCATTTCTCGTGAGTCACAAACTCTTTGCGAAAATAAAATAATTATATTTCATCATAATGTCCAATCCCTTTCAAACAAATTGACAGACATTGAAATTCTGGTACACGAAAATCGATTCGATTTGCTATGCCTCACAGAGCATTGGCTTTCAACTAACAACATCAACGATACTGCTATTTCTAATTATTATTTAGAAAGTTCCTACCGTCGGCAAAATTTTAAAGGCAAAAATCCCCACGGTGGTACGTGTATCTACGTTCGTAATGATATTTTATCTTCTCCATTGACAGGCTACGAGAACTTCTGCGTAGATAGTGTGTTCGAATTTTC
>NNCF01126207.1:127020-155552 GCA_002313205.1 Laupala kohalensis
CCGGCGCTATTAGGGCTAGGGTATCCTTCATTTTGCTCATTTTTTGTCCTCCCCCTCATATTTTTGTCCTCAATGTTTTGTTGTATGTTTTGAGATATGTTTTGATATATTGTAATTCAGAAGGGTTTTTGGTGTGTGTGTTGAGTCATTTGGCGGGTCCCATACGCGGGGAGTCATGTTGGCTCTCCTTAGTGCGTAACTGCATTTTCCCTACCTGTACAGAATTTTAGGGGTCTAATGACCTAGATGTCGACGAGCTATAAAGACCTACAAAAAAAAGACGGGAAAATTTTGCTTACATCGTATTTATAAAAAAATAAGAAAAAAACTCCAGAAAACACGAGACTTTAAACCAATTTGAAATTATGAGACGAATTTATGAAAATATTATATAGTTCTGGATAGACAAAAGAAATTGTTAATGAAAGGGAATAAGAGACTTAAAAAGAATAATTCCAGAATATTTGCAGTTAATATCCAAACTGTTTCGAAAAGTTTCCTCTTATAGTTAGTAAAATTCTTATTCCACGGTCAAATTTTAATCGGAGGTGCAATCGGAGATCCAATTGAAAACGTGAAAAACGAATCGGATGGAAATCAATCACTCGTTGCGAACACTATTCAATGTATATGTGTTCTCTCTCGCTTCTGACACTCGCCGATTGTCTTCCCTGGAGGCTCTAACACTCCGCTCAATTGGTGGTGTTCATGTCAAATGCACACTCACCGGACATCCGTATACGTCATCGCGACGCAGTGCAGTCACACCGCAGAGGTTTAGCTAAGGCTTGGGAATGTAGTAGCACGTCATACATTGCAGGTGATCTCGATCGATAGGTGCAGCAAGACGAAGGATGGGACACCGGTGGATAGATCACGTACGGTAATTCTACCCTCCCTTGTATGCCTCTGAAAATATTTGAAATTTTTCACTAGCTGAAGAAGTAGTTTTGTTGGATAATTTTTCTAATGGGATGAAGAAATGTATTTAAACGCGGGTCATGAGAGGCGAGAAAGACGTAATGTAGGACGTAATAACTTAATATTCGTGTTTTTTGTAATACCGCTCTCTTTAATTTAGTGAAAACCTTTTGTAACAATAATTATAAATCCACTTGATAATAGGACCATTTGACGATATTTGTCTTTGACAATATTTCACCGAAAGCATGAATATGTTATGTTCTTCAATTCTCGTTAGTGCTCACTAATGACTAATAGTATAAAATCAATCCATCAAATACATAAAAATCTTCAATGGAATTTAAACACCAATTTTGAGTAAACAGAGGTTTAGTCAATACTATCTCCTTTATATTTCATTAAACGTTGGATCACTTGGCCATGAACGTTTTTCTTCACATTAGAGAACTTGCGTAATGAGCTTGCACAATTAAATTTGTTTCATAATATTTTATTATCCAGTTTCATGTTAATTCTATAAATCTCTTAAAAATATGTACACTTCACTTTTTGAAATCTTCACATTTTGAAAGATTTACTTCATTGAATTTCTTCTAGCCTCCTGTTTTTAGTATTCTGCTCAAAAACGTTCAAAATAATTTTAAAGACACACACACATACACAAACAGAAAAATATATACAGTTTTTCAATTTGAGACACGTCGTTGATGTTAAATGGCGACATTTTCGGAATTTTACGCATAATTTCTAGGTTCTAAATTTTGTGTGAAGAAATGTTACTTATTAAATAGTTTTAGTTTCTAAACATGAATGCATTGCTAAGATTGAATCTATGTTACGAGAAAGCTCTACACATTAAACTATTAATATACTTTTAGGAATTTTACAATCCTTACTTGGACGATGGAAATTAAATAATTACGTGGGTACAGAAACATAATAGTTTATATAGTCGGGTAATATTTCTTTGGCTGATGGTTTACCAAAAATACAAAAACCTATTATCCCATGCAGGATAATAATATCTTCTCAGGAATTACGGGAAAATTTAAGTAAATTTGCTATAAGAGGTTTAGGAGGACCAAAAACGTGACAGTGGGATTTGAGCAATAGAAGTGTCAAGAAAATAATTTAATAACATAAATTGCAACTAGTAAAATAAACCATTAAAATGAATCCAAATGAAGGAATACATAACTGAGTGCTCGGTGAAAATCTGGATGAGATGCTGCGATGGAGTGATGACGTGATTCTCCAAATGTCTCATGGTTCAGCCTAGACAGCGTTGGATTGATGCTGATTTGATGATTTGGGTTGACGTTCAGTTGATGTTGAAGCACCGGTAGTTCGCGGCCAAAACCATGCTAGCAGGTGAGCACGTGGTGGTTTCACCGTGAAATTGTCTTGTGTGCTGATTGCTTGTGATGAGGCCAACGAGAGATGCTTGGTGTCTTTGGGAAGGCAATTCAAGGAGAAGTCTTCTGTTTGAGAGTCAGAGGACGTGAATGTTCAGTCAATGATGATGAATGTCTGCGAGTCAAAAACATGCTTCGCGCAGACACGCGCTGCGCGCTAGCACGTGACGTCACAGTCGATCACGCATCGAACCACAGATATCATTCGTTCATCTTGATCGATTGGACTTGTTACTACAGGATACGAGAACGTAAGGTTATTTGAAGTTGTTCCGGTGAGGAAACAGTGTCGTGAAGACGAAGTGGCTCGTTGCGCAGGAACTGGGTCATGAGACCAGGTGACAATGTTGAGACAGCATATCGAAACACATAGTCTTTTCGGATGAACTGTGTCGAAAGGAAAATTTACAAAAGTGCGTAACATACTTTTAACTAATTACTATCCCATTGAATTTATAAATAAAAATATTACAATGATTGTATTTCCACCAAACAGGCCACAACAAACGCAACCTCAAGAAGATGATATGATTTATGCAGTTATTCTTTTATAACAAGTTTATAACTTCTTCACTTCTTAGATTGCTAAAGTCAGAGAATATGAAATTGATTTCAACATTTAAAAATAAAATAAATAATTTAATAGCGAAAGGGAAAAATAAGAAAGATCACATAAATACTAACAACGTAGTATATATACCTATTCACATTTTTATTTAAATGTTCTTTTGTTCAAACTGTAAATCTCCAAAAGTTCTTCACCGATAGCTTTGAAATTTTGACACAACGTTGCATTTGAATTCGCGAGTGTTTTACATACCTATCATATAGATGCCACACATGTGGCAGGTAAAACATACTTCTTTTGAAAATATGTATAAGTGAAATACCACTCACTGACTGAAGTCGTCCAGCTAGCGGACAACTCCCGAGGTTGGCCGACTGGGGGTTGAGGGCGGCTGTGACAAGAGTGGGAGGGAGAGGAAGGGGGAAGGAGAAGGGTTGAAGGGGTAGGGTTGGGGGAATTAGTGTTGGCCTGTTCTTTAAGAAACTCAGAGTGCGCTTAGGTCGTTTAATACTCACACAGAGCTAGGCCAGAGACGTGGTGCAGAGAGAAAGCTGTGGTTAGCGGCTGGTATACGGAGTTGGCGTCCGAGGTCCGGAGCCGGTGCTGACATCGTGGCTCGTTGTCAAGAGCGGAGACGAGGGGAGAGTCGGGGCACCCTGGCGCGTCACATAAATGTAACTTCGACTAGCGGGGTACCTCGGCCTCAGTTCTCGATCTCCATCTCCATCTCCTCTAACTCCCTCGGTTCTCTCTCATTATCTCGACCCATATTGATCTAGCGGTCTCTATTTATATTGTCTCGTGGGTGCGTCATTGTGCCCTACAAACCCAGCTCTCTCTCGCGTTGCGTCGTCTGGCCTAGATAAAGTGCTGACGACTTGACCACGCGATCCTTCACGACACTGACTAATCACGAAATATCAGAAACTCCAAAGCCTATAAACTTGAAATTTGACAGATAGGTTTCTTTTAGGTATAGACATCAGCTAAGAAAGGATTTTACGAAAATCAACCTCTAATGAGGTGAAATAGGGGTTGGAATGTTTTATGTATATATCCTACCATAACTCTTGGGGAGCCTGGAGCAATTTCAACCAAACGAAACACTGGTGACTGACTATTTGAAAACAAGCACTATGTGGGTAAGACATCCCTTGCACCCCTGGGAAGGGGGTGAGATGGGGATGACATGTAAAATAATGAAAAAATCTTATATTAGATTCGAAACCATACTTTTCGGTGTCGAGATGGATAAAAGCTTTCCGATGCTTTCGAAGTTCACAATCAGTCCAATAGCAGATAATATACCCCTAGCATCCCTGGGGTAGGGGTGGGAATGAAGGGCAGGTAAAAAAAGCGACCCATATTAGTGTTGAATAAATAATTTTTGAGGCCGTTGAATTGAAGTGATAAGTATACGAGCTCCCCCTATAAGGAATAAACATCCTTTGTGTTGGGGGTGAGAAGAAGTGAAATGTCAAAATAATCGAAAGTGTTCAGTGTCGATGAGTAAAAATAATCGAAATAATTGAAAATGATATTAATGTCGAGATCGTAGTTTTCGGGACCGCTCAAGTAAGTTGTGATATTCTCGAAGACGACAAAGTTCACAATCAGCCCGTACCCCTAGGGAAGGGGTTGTCATGAAAAAAACATCGAACATGACATACCAGTGACGAGTCCATAATTTTTGGCGTCACTGAGGTATAGTGAATGCCGCGGGTTCTCAACTAGTACAAAATAAAATGTAATTATTGTAATGCTTGCTACATAGGTCAAACAAAGAGAAGGTTAAAAACTAGAATCCAGGAGCACAAACGAAATTTAAACTCAGTTTGAACCAAGTGTAGTTATTACACATTGCATTAATAATGATCACTTGATGAATTTGGAAAATACATTAATTTTTGACAAAGAACTTAATTATTACAAACATCGTATATTAGATGTGATATTTATAAATCACACACATGGGAGTTTGAATTTACGCTGAAAAGACGCTGAAAAGCTATCTAGTATATTCAATACAACATTATAACATCTTAGTGTAGTTTCTGTTTTGTAAAAAGATTTTGTTTTTATTTATGTTTAATATCATGTTCAATTGTTCTGTTTCTTATTATAATTTGTTATTATTTGATCACCTGACGACGGCTTTAAAAGAAGTGGTAACGATGTGAGCTCTTTTCACAACAACAAAAAAGTATATTCGTCAATCAAAGGTCGGCAGTCTTTAATCATGTAGAGAATGTTACTTATGTTTGTGCAAAGGCATAACGATCATTATTTTATAGTGAGTACTGTCATTATTATTTCCCTTCATACATTTCAGAGTTTCTTTTCGGGTATTTAAAGCATCTGCGAAGAAAGATCCGAGATACCTTCAGCAACTGAATTTGGAGGTCATTTTTCTCAGCGTCGCGGGTCTCTTAAAAGCTATATTTTGATGGTTCAGGGATATTTGGTGTGGGATGGTTCACTTCCTACTGTGTCCTTAAAAGCATACTTTACGATTGACGTGATAGTGTTTCTCTTTGTTGAATCAGAAAAAAAAGGAATACACATATTAGAATAAAGAGAACAATGGAAAAAAATCAATGCGTAATTTATATCTCACAGTAGAATTTTACTTTTGTATCCGCTAAAACTCCCAAGTAACAGGACAATTCAGTTGAAGTTAACGCTGATCCGACTAAATCTTGACCTTTAAAGCTCACTCCTGGCCGCATCAAGTCACGTGAGAGGCCGTAAGTTGTTTTTAATAAGGTTTTAGGGCTCGCCAACATCCAGAAGTCGTAAGTAGTTGCATAGATTTCTCCATCGTTATTCCAAAAAAAAATTTTTCACTGCGAAATAACCGTGATGACTTCCGCTCACAAATATACGTATTTTATAAATTCACTTAAAAATGCAAATGTAAATAATACGCCTAAATCATTTGTTTTACGTCCGAGGATTATTTCCTCTCTCAGCGTAGTTTATTTATCCTCTAGCCGAGCTCCAAAGCCTCCGAATAGGTCAATCGTAAACCATAGTTACCAGATCAGTCGTAAACCAGATCGCAGCTGCAGTGATTCTCTCGACACACCACTGAGTCCCCAACAAAATTATTGCTGGGTAGAATGGGTAGAATAATGCGTTATTTTTTCCTAACATGCTTTACGAGGTGTAATTCTAAAATATGATAGCGGTACGTCAAAACTGAAAGTCCAGAAAGTGAAACAATACATTAAATATAGAGACGCAGATGAATATTAATATTGATTACTGCGTTAAATTCAACGAATGTTAATATTTAATTACACTCTAGTCAGTGATTATGCAGCGGAACAGTCATCGTTTATAAATATCTGAGTTTTAAAAATAATTTTTCAAATCAAAACTGATTCAGCCCACTCAGTTAAATGATATGACACAAATAAATGAAACAAATGATACTTCGAATCCCGTAATTTTTAATGGTAAAAATATTTGTTTTTATAGTAATGTCTTAAAAGTTACGTAAAACTGTGAAGTAATCTTGTGAATCTGACACGGCGTGCTTTGAAGTGTTTCCCCCTGCGCCAGTGTAATGGATGCGCTCATGTGCAGAAGAATGAATACAGAACTACCGTGGTGAAGTTATATTAATTATTGGAGTGGGAGAACGTGGGAGCGACGTTCCTGTACTGCTTTCGTGTTACTATTTTTTTATCCAAATGATCCATTCTGTCAAGATTAGAGATAATTCAAATTGAAAACGCACCATTTTGCATTTAAAATTAAATGAACCTGATTGATCTTAGAACACCCATGCTGCCAAATTTGGCCCCACATTCCTGTGAATTAAGTTATCCACTAGTAGATGAGGGAGACTAGAAGGCTTCTTTAATGTGAGACGTTTTTCAGTGCGTGATGACATTTCAGAGGAAAAGGTAATTTCTCATTTTGGCTGTGAAACCTCTCTACCAACGAGGACTCCGAGTAACGCCGAAGGGGAAAACTATGCAAATAAAAATATGACATAAATAATAATCTTAAGGTAGAGAAATGAGAGCATGTATATATTTACGTCTCAAAATTGATAATTGATTGTTCGACCACTTCCAAGTTTTCGATCGAGGTAAATATATAATATAGCATTATGGCAACAGTTGATTTTGGCACCATTGTACGGAAGTCTACCCCTAAAAGGGGTGACATGAGACTATGTGTGTATGAGAGTATAACCCAACATAACTCTAGAATACCTGGAGTGATTTCAATCAAACTTGATGCACAAATCACTTACGATCTGACAACAAGCACTGCGTGGGTAAGACAACACTGGTACTGCTAGGGATAAGGTGGGATGGGTATGACGTATAAAATAATAGCAAGTAGAAGGACTATTGAGTTTGTATCGCTCATTTGACAAGTTAATAAACTAATTCTAAAAAGTACTAAATAAAATAAACGTAAAAATACTTTTTAACAAACTTTTATTTTAAAAAATGTACGAAAATGTAAAAACTGTTATAAAATAGATAATCAAAAAAGTTGATTAAAATTTCTCAAAAATTTTAAAAGCTTAAGGATTTTTTCAGAAATTTTAAAGTAGTATTAGTAATAATGACACTTTCAAAATTGCCTCAAGTTTTCAAAAATTTTCTGAAAGTTTAAAACCTTGTTCGCTTTTGTCAAGACAGATTCAGTATTAGAAAACAGTAATAATTATAATTATGATAGATACGAATCAACATAAATTATTGATTTTGTATTCAAGTTCTAAGTCATTAAATTAATCATAAATGAAACTGAAACAATTAAAAAAGTTTTGCTATAACTAATGTTTCAAATATTTTATCAATTCTTGTTTCAACCATGAAAAAATAATGATACTTAGGAAAAAAACGTAAATGATCAATTAAATTCGAACCACGGCTTGTTCCATAGCAACATAGTTTCGACAAAACAAATTCCTGCTATGATAAGTAGTCATACATTGATGACTAAATTAAGATTGCAGATCTTTACAAATAAGATGTAACGTCTGTAAAGAAGAAGAGAAAAAATTATCTTCTAACTTGGGTTCATAAATAAATTGCTTTTGAATTGAGGCTAACATGGAAAGTAAGATTGCACACTAGGAAATGCGGGTGTAAAAACAAGAGTTTTTGCGGGTTCATACATATGAAGTATGAATAAAAAAATTAAATGTTCCAAATGATAAACCCTCATCTCTATGCAATATATTATTCTCTTTCGTGGTAAGTTTTTTTAAATTTGAGTTCACAATTTTATATAAGTCTTCTATTAGACAATTAAAGTGACTTTCCGGTTTTAATGAAGTATATAAAGATTTGTATGAAGTAAATATATTTTGTATGAATAAAATAACGATTCAATGAAGTTTATTGGGAAATACATTTAAGAAGCAAATATTATTATTATCAGGGGAACTTTTATAATTTGTGTGTCAATAGTAAATGTAACTAAAGAAATTCAAGGAATTACAAAAGGGTTCTTCAATCAATACTGATGCGCCAAGCTTGTTGCATAGGAGATACCTAGGATGCAATTGTGGTGGACCGCTGTATTCTCAAGTCACCATTTATTCACGAGCGGTGTATCGTGACTTGGCGCCAGCGGACTGCGGTTGACAAAGGGTGACGCTATTCAGAACACAGTTCGCAGTGGTGAAGAATGTATTCCACTGATCATTACTTGTGAAAACAAATTATGTTAAAATATGAAAACGTATTAACTAAACTTATTCCTCAGTATCTTTAAAAGCATTGACAAGCACGGAAGAAAGTTTTGAATTGATACGAAGTAATATATAATCAGGGAAGAAAGACAAGGGGAAAAAGTTATGTTTATATTACGAGTCAAATAAATTAACCTAATGAAACATGTAGCATGTTTTCACGCAGCGCGTAAGAGCGAGGTTGGACCTGTTCAAGTGGGCGTGTAAACTCGCGCCTTGCGGTCTAACCTTAAGACCACTTCCTAGAAACGGGTCAATGAATCTTGAGCAGACGCGTGCTTATTAAGAACGCATATAACCACCAAAGTGATCCAGTACAGATCACAAGACATTCGAAATAGATACTCGTGTTCTGTTCAAATAAATTAATAATAATATACAATTACATTAAATTCAATCGCGTGTGAACGCAAGCCCGTTGGAGGGGTTTTAAGTTAGCGCGGTCAAACGCCACTAGTGCAAACATACCCGTGCTCTACTTGACCATTCTTCTGATTACCGTACATATAAGTATCGTCATAACCCCCTACACTGCGTAACAAGACATGTCCTGAGAAAGACAACACTGCATTATCTGCCATACGTAGTCCGGTGAAACGGAGCTTGGTCCCGGAGGGTCCGAAAGCAACAAAAATGTGCGGTAAAACGGTTAAACAAACTTACCTCCTAACGATACAAAGTATATGATAGTTTGATGAATATGAACATTAATTAGTTTAACAAACAATTTCTTCATAAATCGATGGGGTCTATGCGAGGTTATTTAAGACAATAATAATAAATAATAAATTTATTGTCAAAAAACAGTACAAACTGCGTATGACCACGTGGAGGGAAAAAAACTAATTTACTCTCCGGAAGTAAGCAAGGGACCATCCTATCAATTCCGATCAAGGGCCCTAAGGCAGAGGCGGATTCAAAAAATTCAGCAAAAATTCCTAGATAAGATAAAAAGTTAGCTGCGAGTTATAATACTAATAGAATGTCAATATGTTTGTAATTTTAAGCAAAAAATTACATGTAAGTTATTATCGAACTATAGATTATTCTGAGTATAGTGCTTAAAAATTGAAATAACACTAAATTCACGATTTATTGTTACAATAGACCCGCCCCTAGACAAAGCCTAGAGAACCTGTATGATAAATCCGCCTCTACCCGAAGGAAAACCGGAGAAAAACCCGGGCCAGGATGGCCAGGAATTCCATCAATACAATTGATGGAATTGTTTTGGAGAGATTACTCCATTTGTCTTAAATTCTATTTAGCTTATTCTTTTGGAAGGGATGGAAAACATGCGAGTTACTAATAGGAAATTGCGAAACTAGGAACCCTTCAACAACTAATAACACTTTTTTTAAAATAAAAAGTTTGAAATGTAGGGTTTTTATTCAAAGTTCAAAATTATCCTTTGAAATGTAGTAAGTGCGCATGCATAATTCTTGTTATATTTATTATTGAAACAAAGATGACACAAATTATGGTTAAAATTTACCACAAGTTTCTGAAAAATCTCTCAGTGAATTGCCCTTCTAATGTCAGGTTGTCGAATATGTAGAACACGGCCAGTAGTATAGAAAGCTATGGTATCGTATGTATGGTCAAGTGATTCGTGCAATGAACGAGCGAGGTTTCTACAGTTCCAACGAGATTCTACAGGAAAATTTCCGCACAGAAGGCTGTGAGATTACGCGCCAGCAACAAATGGGGAAACATAAGAATATCTGAGCGCGAGATGTGTTTTGAACTTTCCACCGTTCCGAAAGTGACCTTCGGCCATCTGGGCGTCCCCGCCGCGAGCGTCGGACCTGGACGCCGCGCGGGGGAAGCCCCGTTAAACGCAGGGAATGAAACTTTTGAGTCGGGGTGTGAGGAGTTGAGGAGGGCAGAAATGGGGTGAGGAAATCTGAGGTAAGTAAAGACTTAAGTTTAATTCTCATTGGGGTACAACGTGTTGTGTTTATGTGATTCTCTCGGATTTAAAATACTATAAAAATGTTCGATATCTTTTGCAACTTCCTCGCATGATTTAACATCGATGAAAATAAACTGAATGCAGCAGGATGTATAAGAAAATATATGCATTAATCATGTTATCTCTTCAAGTTTAACAAATACCTTTATTTTAATTTGCACGGAAGTTATTTTTTGTAAAAGTACTGAAAAAAGTTATTTAAAATGAAGCATTAGTAATAAACAACAAACATTTTTTAGGAAAATACATAAATGTTTTTTAAATACTAATAGGTCATCTTCTATGTGATTTGCAACTGTTACTTGCAAATCAACGATTTGCATTGCTAATCAACTTTTGAGAATCATTAGAATTAGGAGCAGAAAGTATTAAGCAACTACACAGTTAATCAGACAAGTTCATTTGGAAACGAATTGAGGATAGTAGTTTCATAATGAAAAAGTGTTTGTGACGTATCAAAGTTGATAAAATTTAGCCTCTGGAATATGTCTCCGCCAAAATATATTCATTCTTATTCAAATATACATATTAAATGTTATGAACATAATGGAATAAATACATAAAAGAATAACGTCGCGGCGAGACTGCCGACACAATTGTGAATAAAGGAAACATAAATACAATACTGTCATTTTCTCCTCAATACTGTCATATTTCTATACAAAGTATTAATTCTCTCGTAGTACTATATATTTTGTCTACTGTTCCCATTCAGAATTTTAAATTATTTTCGATGATGTGACATTTACAGAGAAGGACTAAGTTCCTCTTCGGTTGTGCAACACCTCCGACAATGGTCTTGTCACCATCTTTGTTTATTTGAGCTGTGGTCGCCAAATAATCTTCCACCCTGGCATACTCGCCTTTCTTCTACACGCCGATGCAGGCGTCCCCTGCGGACGGCGTCTACGAGAGCAGACCGTTGATGATGAGCCACCCGGCAGAATGGGCGCAGAGTCGGGTGGAGGTTCTGGGCGACTTCTATGCGCGCAACAAGAATTTGTCTCTCATCAGCACACGAGATGACTACGACGGATTGGAATTAGCACAACTGGGGTATGTTTATGTCGCGTGCTGATGCAAACGCGTTTAGACTAATTTCAAATAACTCTGCTTGTTTGGCTAAGAATGGAAACACGGTGATAGTCTGGGATATATCTACTGATAGTAGACATCAGATTTAACACCTAATGATTGCGGAAAATTATAAATACAACGAATTTGCGTCAATACACCAGCGTAGTACCCGTATAATTTTCAGGTTTTGTTTAGTAAAACGAAAGAGATAAATACGTAATATCGTTTTCAGGGTAGAATTTAACATAAGGATGAATAAACGGTAACCTAGCCGTGAGAGGGTGCAATAGGTGGAAGATAATCTAAAAACGTTCTACTGGCAAGACAAAAAGAAAATTCTTTGGAATAAAATCTATCTAGGTGAGAATATGGCGGTTTAATTAATTTTTTGTCAAATTTTGACTTCATTTAACCTTTGAAACAACACTATAATTTAACTTTTAAAATTCTAACCCCGAAGTAGTCACCCAATAAGTTCCTTGTTATAGTTACTTAGCATAAACATATCTTAACATTTCTATGATTAAGTAACGCTAACATACACGTACTCCATGAATTAATTGAACTGATTAATGTGGCATGCTTTACATTATGCTCGTCTTAATATGTTAATGTTACATTATAAGCTTACTTTATAAGTTAAAATATTCATTGTAGAAATGTAATGTCAGAAAGTCATCACTGATTTCAACTTTTAATATACATGCCCAAAAATGAGTTAATAAAGATTAAAATGAAACAAAAATGATTTAATAAAGTTTTATTAAGTTTAATTTATCTTGCTACAGTGTCATTCTTTGAACCCAAGAATTAAATGTCTAATTGTTCCTTGTGAAACATATAAACGAATGCCTATGACACAGTATTTACGAAAGCTGAGAAACTGTCTGGTGTAAATATTGTTCCTCAAAGAGAAAAGTACGATTCTCCTTCAGATGGGGGCGGAAAAAAATTATCAGCCAAGGGCGTCTAAACCCATGTGTTCCTGAACGTTTGAATTAAACAATAAATTAAATGAAGAAGTCTCATTACAGAATAAATCTCAGTCATTAAACTAGCTTCTTTATTTTAGTGTTAACTCAACAAAATTGTTTTTAATAGTTACGCATTTTCTATTATTACTTAAGTCGAAATTGTTGCATTAATTTCATTTTTAGATACAGACCTATGGAAAATGAAGCCGAAGTCCAGCAAAACCGAAGGTGTTCAATATGCCATAACATGCCGAATATGCATCAACATGTGTGTAATTGCACAGGCAGTGTCATGAGAAATTTTTTACAAAATGCCATGCACTGTCGACGACATCATAATGACTTTTATTTTGGTATGCTTCCATATAACAGATCAACCGCGGGGGTACGCGCCAGAGAATTCGGATTTGTTCACCGTCCACCAACGGAGAAAAGAGGAAAATTCGGTAATGAAATAAATTTAGATTACCATAACGTACGGCTTGGAATGAAGAGAAAAGAATTCAAAGAGACTTATGCAACAGTTGAGATCAGACATAACACGTGGAGTTATCGCAAGAGAGGAGATAAATATGGCGAATCATCAGATACGGAACGTCGAGCTATCTGCACCAGACGACCGACTTTGAAACCCATCGACACGAGGAGAAGAGGGTTTGGAAGAGGAGAATACGGAATGACTATGGAACTCGGTGCGAGGAGATACCAGAAGCCGATCGGTAATAACAATCCACTGACAAAGAGAACTCGTTTCAAGGAAGATATTGAAATAATGGAAGATAAAATACTTGAAGAAAATAATGACTTAGAAAGTGAATCAGGAGATAAATATTTTGAGTCTAATGCTATTGAGGATGATTCAGATTCACATTCCTGCCACGATTCTAACGATGATAATGATGTGAATGAAATGTTGACGCAAAGAGATCTCGAAAACAAACTTAAACAATTATATGAATATATTCTCTCTTCAGATTCACCAAAAGCAGAAATTGAATATGACAAACCTGCAGATATTCAAGATAAATTGAATACTAGAAATTTACAACAAGACGCTTTAAATCTTCCCTCGGAAAGGAAATCATCGGGGTTGAAACGGCATGTCAAGAAAGGAATATATCGGAAGGTTGAAGTTGTTTTAAAGAGGCCGAAAACGAAATTAAATGAAGGGTTTCTTCGAGAATATATAGAGATGCAAAAACGGATGAACGAACTTATGAAAAAAATGCTAAAAGGGGAAGATGAGAAAGAAGAATATGACGAAAACCAAGAAGAATGTGTATGCGAAGCTGATAACGCAGATAAAGAGATTTCTTCCAATATCATTCCAAAAAGAAGTCACCTCAAAGTACAACTGCAATCGTTTTTCACCGAGGAAGACGGAAACGCCAACGATATGCATGAAAACAGTGTACCTAATATCCCTGATTATCCGCGCTTGGATGAAAATTTCCCACCGAAAGTAAATAAAAAATTGACAGTCTTATCTGGTGATAATACGACGGATGAAACAGATTACACTAAGGATATGCACACAAAGGATGACAAAGATTCTGTGTGGTCTTCCATTCCAGATTCTACAGAAAATAAATCAAGGAGAAGATGCGTACGTCGTCTCCTACCAATCCAAGCTTTGCTCAAACCGAACTCGGGAAAAAATGGTCCACTGCTAAGCAATACTTTTGGACAATCAAAAAGTCTTCCACCTTATTCTATACCTTCGAAAGCTGTGATGAGGAGACAAGTCAGGTGCATACTGAGACGATCTCCGCCTGGAACATCATTGCGTCGAAATGATTCTCGCCGCAGTCATCAGACTCACACAGTAGCTAGTAAAGTTGGAAGTCGTTCCGAACTAATTTCCCATTCAGAACACACGGGACATTATTATGCAAGACAGGATTCTATGCTTCCCTTCAAACCCATATGTAATAAGAAAAAAGGAACAAGCTTGCCAAACAGTGCTTGTGTGAATCATTCTGGCGTATTTAGATCGCTTCAAAGTCGGTCTTTTTCTTCTTCAGTTAAAATATCTCGCTTGGAACGAGGTTTGTCCTACCGAACGATGGGGAACTCCGACTTAGAGGAAATACTTAGTCCAAAACGAGAGCAAAGTCGTAATCTAGAAGATATTTCATTTCCTGGTCACACGGGAGGGATTTTCAACTCGCCTTTGTTTTCTACAAAAGACGACATTCTATGGAACGTCCCTAATGTCAAATCAAAAAACGTTGCTTACAAAGGAAATAAAAGTCTCGTTTTGGAAACTTTCAAGGATGTACTTGAATATGTACAAGAACGTAAACCACCTGAAGACATCCTCAGGGCGGATGTTGTGCACAATACACCATCTTCATACTTAGTTAACGATCACAGATGCAAGACCAATTCATCTGGTTGCCAAGTTTTGGAATCATTCTTCGACTTAATAAAATACTTGCGAGAAATTAAAGCCACGTCTCAACTACCTTGTTCCCGATATCACACAACTGAACATGGAGTCGCTCCCAACCCAGAAGGAGACGCCAAGGAATATTCTAGAACCCCTTTTAAGTTCGCTCCAAAGAGAAAACACGACTCAGTTTGCGATAGAGGTAGTCTGGTATTGGAAGCTTTCCGAGAAGTACTGAAACTGATGAAAGAAGAGGAATACATTCAAATACCAGATATGCACTGTAGATCAACAGAATCCGCGTTCCCTCCAAAAAGTGACAAGAATTTTCTCTTTTACGAATTACATAACGGGAAATTGTTTTCTGATTCCAAAACAGACAGTTCACAAAAGTGTAGTTCCGAAACGTCATGTCCGTCTCCGACACTGGATTGTGAGAGTAATCACGATCTTAAATCAAATGAGCTGAAACTGGAATCTGTAAATCTCATGGGCGCAAGCAAAAAGTCACCGGTCATGAAGTCTGTAAGAAAACGGAACAGAAGAGAACTGAAAGAGTCAAATCTCCGTCATTTCTTCTGTCTTCCATTGTTCGAAAACATGAACCGAGCTTTTAAGGAAGGAACACTTGCAAGAAACAAACACGAGACGCTATCTTCTAAGAAACGAAAACATAAGATTAAAGGAAAAAATAAAAATGACATTAAAAATGTTAAAGACTATACGAAAACAGTAAACACTAAAACATCCAACAAAAAATTCAAAAGTAAACACCGGATGGATGTACATAGAGAGCTTTCAAAAGAAAATTCGGGAAATAATCATAAAAGTAGTTTTAATAACAAAACTAAAGTTCAGGTGACAGAAGAACGCAAAGAAAGTAAAGAAGATATAATACAGAATAAGACAAAAGAATCAAAAGAAGAAAGTAAAGACGAAACAAATATCATTGACAAAAAATCAAGAAATAGGTTATATCTTTTCAATAAACCAAATTTGCGAGGTGCTGCTGACGGAGAAGCTTGTGGCCCGAGTAATGCAAAAATTTTGACTAGGTTTGATGAAAAATGTAAATCAGGTGACGTCCACGGTGAATTTGACGGCCCAAGTAATGCCAAAAGTACAACTAAGTTTCATGAAAAATGTAAAACCAGTGCTACCTGTTTGCCGAAGTGCCGTGAATCAAATGGTCCTAGTAATGCCAAAAGTTTAACTTGGTTCGATGAAAAATTAAAAGCGGGTGCCGTGGATGGAGAATTTCGTGACCCAAGCAATACCAAAAGTTTAAATAGGTTTCATGAAAAATGTAAAACTGGTGCCAAGTACGGTGAATCTGGTGGTCCAAGTAATGCCAAAAGTTTGACTAGGTTTAGTGAAAAATGTAAATTGGATGAATCAGGTGGTCCCAGTAATGCCAAACGTTTACCTAGGTTTGACGAAAAATTTAAATCAAATGCCACGGGCAGTAAATTTTGCGGCCCAAGTACTAGCCAAATCTTAACTGGGTTTGATGAAAAATTTAAATCGGGTATCGTTGAGGGTGAATTTTGTGGCCCAAGTAATACCAAAAGTTGTACTATATTTGATGTAAAATGTAAATCAAGCGCCACTCACGGAGAACCTGTTTGCCGAAGTAATGCCAAAAGTTTAACTAGATTTCATGGAAAATGTGAATCAGCTGCCGCAGATGGTGAATCCTGTAGCCCAAGAAAAGCCAAAAATGTATCTAGCCTCGACGAGAAATGTAAACCTGGAATTGCGGACAACGAAATTTGTGACCTAAGCAATTTCAAAATTTCTTCTAGATTTGACGAAAAATGCACATCAGGAGCCGCAGATGGTGAATCTCGTGTCCCAAGTAATGTCCAAATTTTACCCAGCTTCGATAAGAAATGTAAATCAGGTACCACGTGCTTTGAATCTTGTGCCTCTAGATATACAAAAATGGATACTAAGTTTGATGAAAAATATAAGTTATGTACCAAATGTGGTGAAATGTCCAGTCCAAGTAGTGCCCAAACCAACATTCTTTTGAAATCAGGTGCCATGTTTGGTAAGTGTTCTGGCTCAAACAAAGCCAAAACATTTTCTAGTCTCGACGGAAATTATATATCAGGTGCTGAATGCGGCGAATCATGGAGTCCAAGTATTGTTAAAAGTTTAAGTAAGTTTGAAGAAAAGAATAAATCAGGTACCAGTGTCGGAAAATCTTATGGTCAAAGTAATTCCAAAAGTTTAACTACATTTGATAATAAAAGTAAATCAGGTGTCGCAGACAGTGAATCTTGCTTCTCCTGTCATATCAAAGCAAAGTGTGCAGAAAAACAACAATCAAAGTCAAGGATTCCTACGGCAAATGACAGAAATGAAATAAGCATTAAAATGGATGATTCACAACCTCAAATTTCTCTCAAAATATCGAATGGTTCAGACGAAATATTCCCTTCTGCAAGTAAATATTCCTGCAATAAAGGTCCTCCAATGGCAAAAAAGTCGCAGAGAGAACCCCTTAACAAGGATTCATCTCCAAAGAAACTGCAAAGAAATGTGAAGGCCCTGGAGAAAATGGCTTCTGGACGGTATTGTCATTTAAGACCCAGGGTTGACGTACAAGAAGAAGATGAAGAAGAAGAACAAACTGAAGAAAAATAACCTTTTTTGCTGTTTTTGTTTTGTCAGTTCTTTTATTAATTAAAATAAAATCTTGTTTTATTGCATTTGTATTGTTCAATTCTTGTACATATGTTGGATACTGTTCATGATCTAATTCATGAACTATTATCTACCTGTTTGCTTTCTTCCAGCAATGTTGAACTTGAATTGTTTTTGTTTTGTTTTCATAACAGCCGTTTATGTAGTCAATTCAGAAATAGTCAATTTCAGTGAACAAATTATTATTTGCGTCCAGGAGATACGAAAATAAATTTTGTTTCTAATACTGTAGTGGTTTTGGTCCTTTCCACATGCAATTGACACAGCACACAACACATCAACACAGCACAGAACACAGCACACATCAACAGCAAGTGGCACCATCAACATACATCAATTTGGCATCAAACTGATTGGAAACACTCATTTTCATTACCACGAAAGGTATACGATGTAATGCAGAGGTGGGCAGCGTTTTTCTTTGACGAATGCTACAGGCAAATGCGGAGAGTGGGGATGGAGGTGTGGACTAGAGACTCAAGCGCCTCTTCACCCCACCGCGCGGATATAAACTCAGGATATGAAACAGGAGTAAACTAAGGAACAGACATCATGAAGAAGAACAAATAAGTCAAACATACTTCATAAATGATAAACAATAGACTGGGAAGAACTTGTGAGGGGGTTTATTACGACATATGAATCTGAGTGATATTTGAACGTTTCGTGTTTAGCTTTTAGTTTTTGAATGAAAATTTGCAGAAAACTATTTGCTCACTACACACATGTAGCTGAGCATTGGGATAGGAGTCTGGAAGGCTTCTGGGAATTTGTTAAAACTATTATTATTTAAGATATCGATAATAATGAACACCCTCATTAATTTTCAAAAATAGTTAAAAATTCGAAACATAAATTTATCACAAAACAATAACTAAAGCATAAACAAATTTATTTAAGGAAAAAAAGAGGTTAATGGAAATAAAACTATTCACACGGTTCTTCAGGTACTATATCTTCGATTATTGAGTCTCAAAACCTTTAAAAATTGTTTACATTGTATTCAAATGTTCTATTAGTTTATAACGAATCATAATATCCTTTATCAGTGACATTGCTACGTGACCTTCTTCGAGATTTTGCTTCTCTTACATTATCGAACAGGAAACAATCTGTACGGCTGTTATTTTTATAGGAAAGCGATAAGCAGTGTTGGCTGTCCACCACCACGAGAACCAGGCCAGGAAACGCCCTTCGCATTCCCGCTTAATACCAACACCGTCTATTCTGTACCCGGGCCGAAATAGTGGGAGCCGATCTGACGACATATCGAGACAATTTTTCTACTTCGTACTGAAGATGTTGATATTTTATTTTGTTTGCGCATTCGATAATGTTGGGTAATACAGTGGGAAATGCGTGATTCAGCACTATGAAATGCTGCTATGAAATTAGACAGCAGATTTGTATAAAAGGCACATTGTCATCTGCGTATTTGCCAGATCTGGCATCCAGATTATAGTCCTTTAATATTTCTTGAACATCTGACAATAAATTCTTTGAACAGTGAATAACATTCATACATTTTCAGTATTCAAAAGTTGAATGTTTTTGCTTTATACGAAAAGAACCCGAAGTTTATGAAGTTTTATAGCCCAAAAACCAAATCTTATTTTTATATAATAGTAAGATATGTTGAGTTTCTGATCTTTATTTATTTATTTATATAATGACATTTGGCAAGGTTCAGGCCATGAGGCCTGCTCTTCCACCTAACCGTTGGACTTGGGTAAGGGAATTGGGAAGGAGAGATGTTGGGTTGACAGGGAACTCATGGTATCGAACCGACATTTGTCTGGAGTAGGTGAAGGAAACCTCAGCTGAAAACCTCACCTAGTTCGACCGAGCAGGGTTTGAACCCACGCTCTACCGTTCAGCGCGATCGTGGAAGCAAAGACGCTACCACCAGACCACCGCTGTCGGGTATATTCATCTGCATCTTTTCTCTTCTTTATTTATCTTTCGAGAGTCCCAACGGTTTCTACTATTTTCGCCCGAAGACGGACCCATATTATATTTATTACAGGCGGTGTTGGTAACACCCGCGAGGGCAACATTTTTGCTCGAAGAAAGAAAAAAAATTTAATTGTCCAAAATGATTCAGCGATCTTCCAATGTAATGGTCATGATCACTAAACGCCATATGAAGTAAACACGAAATTTACCGTATAATCTGAATCTACCAATTAGATTTTGATTAAATGGCGGGTAATTACAAAAAAAAAAAAAGAAGAAAAAAATGATGAATACCTTAAACCTCTTTTTAGTCTCATTGAATTTTGAACCCAAAACAACCCGATAACCAAAGAAATGAATGTAATTCAAAAGAAGTAAATATTAGAAGGATTATATAAAACACGAAATCGTATCTATCTGACTATTAGTTAACACACAACATTTTGTCCGTGAATACGGTCCTCTTCAAGTGAATAAAACTGTTAACAGTAAAAAAAACATAAATCATTTTCTTTATTACGATTTTATTTATTTAATTAATAATAAATACTTATATAAATACAATTAAAATATTCATTTTAATAGAATGGCAGTTAACAAGTGTTTTAAAGATATGTACGATGGATTTTAAATGTTTATACCAAGAAATCGTTGTTTTAATCTATTGAGCTTTTAACTGTTAATTGGTCGTGAACTGACCCAGGGTGTCGGATTTGTGTTTTTTTAAAATAAATTAATCAGACTAACTATACTTGATAATAAAAAGGACGTTTTAAAGCCCAAAAAAGAAAACAAAGTGAAGGCATATTTCAAAATATTTAAGTTCGCAAAAAAGCAGTTTTGTCGTAAATTATTAATTTTCTCATTCAAGGAAGATTCATTAAAAAAGCTACAGGCACTTTTGAATTCCTTTACAAATTTCCTGGAACATAAATGTATAAGGAAATATTTTTCAAGAAAAATTCCCGTTTGAGAGATGTAAAAAAATCGAGAGAAATTTTTAGAAAAAAAAGAAGTAAAAGGAAATGGCTATGAAAATTTGCATATTGCATCATGATGGGCTGAAAATTTCGATGAGTACTTTCTTTCAAATGAATTAAAATCCGTCAAAATCATTTTAACACATTTTTCGTACTTCACAAAACTTGATGTGGAATTACATGCATAAGAAGTAAAATCATTGAAAATTATTTCAACAAGCGAATATACTTCGAAAACAATGATACTCTTTAGATACGCTTAATTTGAAATATTATTCTCAACTGACATATACGTACTTTTCTTTATAATATTCTTAGTACTGAGTGCTCTACGAGTTCATTATATGCAACGTTCGGCTAAACTATAATAATGTGAGCTAATTCTCTCCTTTAAGTTGTCCCGGTGCTTGGTTTTACGGTTTTCGAGCTGTAGATGAACCCGGGTTGATTATGCGAAACGACACTGGAGTAGCTAGAGGTAAAGAGACATTTTCCAGTTTTTCACACACACGAAGCTTAAAAATTGAGAACTCATAATACAGTTAATTCGTAGAGTATTTCCCTATAACCATGTCTATACAAAAAATATCACCTTCACCTATCACTCTATAATCTCAAATTTTAGCAAATACATTTTTCAGGACTTTTGTAACAAGGATTCTTAATTTCAATTTTTGAAACAGCCTCCTTCGTGCTTTTTCATAGCCAGAGGGTTTTGTATAGATGAACCTCGGTGAGAGGGGGCAGTTTATTTTGCGCTGGTAATAAAGCAATAAAAAACACGAAATCTTAGAATGGATAGTTTCAAAATTTGATTGTTGGCATGTGTAATTAATCCAAGTTGAAAATACAGAGACTGGGTTGATACGTTGTATGTATAGATAATTATATCGAAATATATTTCAAATTTTTATTTAAAAAAAATATTTTTTACCGATTTGTAACAATAGAGAGGAGAAAAAATATAGCAAGAGAAAAAACTGTTCGTGTTTGGACATTTACCCCGACTATATGAAAAAAATATAATTATTACAACAAATTGGTAAAAACGAGACTTATCTCACTATCTCTGTTTCATACGTGAACACCAAAGTGATATTCCAGTTAACAACAAAGATGTCAGTACACTTGAAGATCATATAGTAAAAAGCGAGTTAACAGCAAAGATCGTTTGTGTACTTTTTTTTATATCAAATTATGGAAAAACGAATAACGAAATGTTAGAGAAATACGAATTTCAGATAACACGGCAAAACTCAATGAGGAAAATGGAGTAATAGTATTTCAGGACAATGGTAAAGCGCTTTAGTCATTAGGTGAAATCTACAAATTACTTTCACATAGGCAAGAATTAATGTAATTTTGGACATTTGCTAACGACAGTTTAACTTGGTGATAATCATTTTAATCCGAGAAAATTGGTATTATTGCAGTTATTGAAGATACTAATATTTCAATACGTTTGATGATACTAATTAAAACTGCAAAATTGCAAAAGAAAAAGTAATAGAACATGAGTTAGAAACAAATTATGCTTCATAGTATTTCACATATTTGATGATTTGTTCATAAGAAAACAGACATTCATAAAATATGATAAAATTTAAAAAATAAAGAAATAGAGAAATTATCTGTACTAATAAAACAATTTTATATATCTTGTATAAGTTTCCTATTTATCAACTTCTACTTGTCTTGACCTTGGCTTACTAACATTGAATATATGGGTTCATATTAGTAAATGGATTGATCAATTATATTGTATTAATTTTGAGTGTGAAAAATACGATATTTTTTCATAATACAATTTTGAACAATAATAATTTAATGAAGTAGTAAATTAAGTTAATAAATTAACGTGAATGATAATTTTGTTCCGAGTTCTGTGAAATTTTGAAAAGTAGTTGGGCGAAGTTGTTAGGATAAAAAATCCTGGTCAAACCGCATTGTATTAAAAACGTTATATTGAAAATATGATGTTTCGTAATTATATATTACTAACTCAATTACTCTGGAATGTTACGGTATCATGAGTTTTAGTCATATTTTAAATCATTTTGAAACCGTAATTACATCAACTTTTTGAATTCGTTATTTAAGGTTATAAAATATTGGAAATTTTTAGAGAATAGCTTCGAAGGGAGACTGCTGGTTGCCAACTTCTTTTGGCTAGTGCAAAACCGTCTTTTCCTCTTCTCCACCTCTCTCAAACTAATGGCATCATTCCTCTACTTCGTCTTTCCCTTCCCCCTACCCACCCCTTTGGACGAGTGTTGGCAATTTTTTACCACGAAGACCGATAGCGAACCAATAAATTGCTCCAATGCCTTCGACGTCTACTCCGCTCTGATGTAAGGAGTTACCAACTCTTGAGTTGGAAATTGGGAAGAATTCACTTGTGGTTAATTACTGAGGCATAGCATTGAAAATGATACGATTAATCAAAATCAAAAATGATATTATTTCGGAATTTTTACCTGAATTTTAGTATTTTGTATCCTGGAATGTGTGAGTTAAATATAAACATTTAAGGGTAAAAGTTTGTTCGTGAATTGCCCAGAGAAAACAGAAAGCGTACAATCATTTGATTTCTTGTCACAAAAACAAATTTAATATTTCTACCTGTATCACCATTCTGTGTGATTTATTTAAAAATATTTTTAGAGTATTTTTTAAATACCTATGTTGTAGCACGATGTTAGAATGAAAAGTTATATTTTTCTTTCATGGTGCCAATGCTTATTATTTCAATCAACAGAATAATGTATTCTATTTCAAAACATACTTAAAACATACTTAAAACTACATAATTAAGGTGATTTTAATTGATTAATTAATATATGTTTCTTAAAAGTCTTACTTGGTTTTGCTACGACAGAAATGTGATTGTTATTCTTGAAATTGCTGTTGTTCCTGCAGAAACAGTTGTTGAAGGTTAATAATATTGCATTCCATGTCGTCAAGCAGGTTGCATTGAGTGCTTGTGTATCTGCACCTTCCCCATCAGGGGGATCTTCGTTAGTCATCACGAATACGTTTAATACATAAAATATACTGGTTCAATCACTATCAAAGAAAAAAATTATAACGTAGGTTTAGCCGTAAAGCGGGCGGGATCTCGCCGAGTTAATCACTGTTAAAGATTACAGGTAAAACCACAGGTCAAAGAGAACAAGCAAAGCGATGCATACTCCACGAGCGATAAGCGACGACTGAAAGGTTTTCCCTAGAATTGAAGATAAGGACAATTCCATGAGAAAATTTCTCGTGACTTTCTGCGAGGGAAATACTAAAGCTTAAATTAGAACTAAATGTTTAGAAGTAATTGTAAGATCATTGAATGAACTATCCCATTATTTATTCTTCATAAAATTGCTATTATTAAATTATTCTTCAATGAACATTCACAAAAATGTTTTCTACACCATGTGTCAAGTTCTAAAAGAAACTGGGAAGAAATGTTTTTACTTCTTGGAAATTTATAACTCACGATAATTTAAATTATTAGTATACATTCGACGGAATTCTAACTATTCTCTGCGACAATATTTGATGGAGTTTGAGACGTACACTGGAGGTTTGCAAAATGGCGAAGATCCAAGTTTGGATCAGGAAACGAATAATGGAAGAAAAGTTTTCCAGAACGCTACAGACTTTTGCAGATCGGTGACTTATTGCGATGCAGGGAAGTGGAGCGATTAATTTGCTTCTGCCCTCTTGCTTTCAGATCAAATCGAATAAATTGCCCTGGAGAGAAAAAGTTTCCAGAAGATCAGAAATAAATCGTATCAATTGAGAATAATACCGTAAAAACTTAATCCTTTCATTTAATTTACGACTAACGGAAATGAAGAAATTGTATATTGTAATTTGATAGACATACGCAATTACAGCTACACGATGTAATTCTTATCGAAGCTGTTATCTTGCTGGTTAGTGGAGGGGTACGTGGATAGAAAATGATGTTAACTCATAGGCAAAAAGAGTGATCTTGTTATTTACCTCGGAATTTATATTTGTTCTTTTTTTGTGTTTAGGACAATTAAAACAAAACTCAATTTTTACTCGCCTACGTTTCGATATCTATTTGTATCTTCATCAGGTATGTTTGTTTGTTTACAAATATATTTGTTTTTAATTGACCTAAACACAAAGAACCTTATCCCAGAAAAAAGTGATGGGATTGATAAAAAGACACCTTTTCTCCTGATGTATTATTTATTAAGACTCTTTCTTACTCTTTTACTTAAATCTTGTACTTGATGATTGAGGTCATTTTCTTAAACAATTAATACATTTAGTGAAGTCCATGTTGCATGTAACTTGTCTATCTACTACCTCCACATGAAAATTGATTATTTGTGTTCTTTTAATGTAGAATTCAAGAGGAAATTATTTAAGTATTTTTTTTTAAGTTTTAAAATAGCATTTCCTCTTTGCAATGTTGTTTCAGAAAAAAACAAATTACTATGTTTTGTACTCCTGAGAATCATATGAATTCAACATGTATTTCCGTTAAGCTCTTTTATGAGTTCCAGAGATGTAAATTAAACATTTAAAATCTTGCAATTTTATATAAAATCATTTCTAATAAAAACTTATTTATATCTGAAACTTTTCTTTACATAAATATCATTCGAAACAAATTTACTAATAAATAGCACCTTATAAATTGTTCAGTCCTGGAAAATAGAATGACCTTTTGCTACACCTATCAAGTACCAACATAAGTACTAAACAGTGCCTTTCTGTGATCTTCAGGAATGTGAATTTGGTTCACTTGAATTAATTTGTCCAGAAAGCACAGATAAGCAAAATTTTGTTTGAATTTAAAATACAGGACAAATAAACGTACTTAATTGAAGTGAAACAAATGAAACAAAAATTATTGAGGGATTTTAACAGCAGATTTTATGCAAGCTGGAAACGAGAATTAAACTATACTTTGAACTTGCATATTAAAATACATCCTTAAAGCAATATTGTGCTCAAAATTATGAGACTAATATTGAACAAGTCATCCGTTATTCTCCACACGAACACGAGCTAAGTATTGGAATACCAATGTCGATATTTTCATATTAATTACACAGTGACGTTAATCCTTGGAAGTTAATTCGAACATCAGTATGTAAATCACTGCTTTGCATCCAGAATTGATTTTCTAATTTACTTGTGTTAGAAACTTCCATGTACTGTAGTGAGTCTACTGTCTAACACTCCGCAAATACTTTTATCATAATTTGTTTATTTGTCATCCGTTTTTATTTCCACAAGAAGGGATTTGAGGACAATAGCTTAGTAGTTATCAAATATCTATGAACCAATGGAGGCTAAGGGTTTGAACCGTGTACCTAAGATGGTGGGTTCGAATCCTGAGTGAGGCTTTAATGTTTGTGAGTTTTGCTTCATCTCTACATTACTTGACCGAATCATATTTCGATCACCTTCATCCAAATACACATAATGCGATATACGTCCCGTGGTGCACATAAGGAAATTTATACTCGTACGCGACATTTCGCTTCCGGCAATACATAATACCACATGTGTGCATAGTGGAATAAGACAAGGTGTGTCATTGCGCATCGAGGTGGAGGGGACGTTGGTCAGCCAATGAAACGCAAGACATGGTTTGAGAGAGAAGTTAAAGGTGTTGTTGTACAGGTTAATGTAAATATTTCATTCGGTTCCTAATACACCCTCTCCGAAAACTATCTTGAATATAATTCACTTGCACTGCGCCTGCTCGGGACGGGAACATCTTGTCTTATTCAACTTAAGAGCATGTGTTTTGATGAATCCTTTTGTATTTGTACCTCATACGCTTCAAAGCCGCTGTAGATGTAAAATAAATAAATTGAAGACTGATATAAACTGACCGTGATGTAAAGGTAATTTAATTTTGTTTAGTAAGTACGGTTAATTTTACGTTTCTTTTTATAACCATCAATTACAGGTTGCTGATGGTTATAAAAGTTCACTTGTACATGTATGTGTAACATGGAAAAAAAATTATTATGTTTTATTAGAATTACAGGATGCTATACAGTATCCATCGTGTTCGAACATCTCAGCAGGTGTTTTAGCTCACGCTAGGTTTCGGAACTTCTCTTTAAACGTTCACCATGAGATTTTGCGCCGCATCCATTCTCGAACCAAGGTATTTGGTTTTCAAGGCGAACATCAGATGATACACTTGACGCGATTCGAGTCAGATTATTGCATCAGAGGATACACACTAGGTGATTTACGTCTGTGGGAGTCAGCAATGACATGCAAAAATGTAGAAACATCCTTGGTAAACGGTTTTGTTACTCCCAAAAGATGAATTTCTTTATAAACACGATGTGTAGTGCGCTAAATTCGAAGTCCTTCAAAAATTATGACTGCAAGAATTTCTGAGGTGAATCAGTCCAGTCACTAAACTAATCTGAAGGTTGAAATGGAGATCTGCTTTTTCGAAATTAATTTTGTGACGAAATGTGGAAAAATGTATATATTTATTTAACGAAATCCAGCATATTAAAAATTAAACATTAGCAAGGAAAAAATAATGAATATTTGTTATTACGTACAAAGTCAAACCAAATGAACAATTAATTTACAATAAGAGTTACGCATGAATAAAAATAATGTATATTTTGTTAATTTGTAAGCGTGCACCGTGCTCTTTCACAATTGAGTTGTTTACACATCGCGTATATGTGAGGTATTATAAATATTTTTATTGATTGTAAAATCTGTTAAAGGTGAAGCTTAGAGAAATTTGTACAGCTTTACAAACATTTGTCGTTTCTAAATTTTTGAGGATATTTTGACTTAATTTGGAGTTACAAATTTTAATTTGCTTGAGTGCGTGAATTCCATTCCCGCCAAATAATTAAAAGGTATTGTGGGTATATAAATAAAACAACACAAATCGTTTAGTATTTTGACGCGCACACACACATTTAGTTTTATGACATATTTCTCTACCTGTAATGTGAACCTTACAGTCATCGGAGTTTTGTAACCTACGTTATATATTTAGTATTTAATATCCAGGAATTTAATAGTTCAATCAAATAAAAACAATACAATGGAATTTATTTATTTGATCCAATACACATGTATCAAGGTACACATACAAAATAGTTGACACATTACACAAAGATATGTGGTATAAGAAAAGGATCTCGGCAGCTTGTTCTTAAGACGAAAATTGCTCTAACTATAAGACGATTTAAATATCACAGATTATTAAGATAGAAAAATAACGCTCCATATGTCATTCAACGAGGGTAATACATTCTTCTTAATAACTCAAGACTATTAAAACTCTAAAATCTTACACGATTCAAGTATATTTGTAAGCAATAGTTTTGCCAAGAACCTTTTCTCTAAGACAATTACTTTACAATTTGGAGTATTCTAAAGTTTAATAAAGCGATTATGGCTAGAAATAGTATTTCACAACAACAATTCGACGTTATACTTGTCATATACAATATAACTATTTTGTAGAAAGCCATTATACCACTGACAAAAAACAATAGATGTTGATCGAAATTATCCAGCTAACATAATCCATAGTTCGTTTTCTATCTATTTCATAAATTCAAAGTGATCATTTGACCATTAGGGTACATTTATTAGACATTTAAAAAAGTTAATGAACTCGATAATTCTTAAATTCGTCTCCTTATGACTATGTGGGAGTTCTCTTAATTTCGAAAATAATTATGATACCTGTCTAGAACCAAACCACAATTATATATATATATATATATATATATATATATATATATATATATATATATATATATATATATATATATATATATATATA
>NNCF01126207.1:155611-169518 GCA_002313205.1 Laupala kohalensis
GGATATCTACTACTAATTCATCCGAAATAAATATACAACAATTTTTTTCTAAAAAAGATATAAATCATTTCATTTTTTCTGGAGTAACAAAAATGTATGACTAATTAATGATACTTAAATTAATAATCAATAATGCTTTTAAAATTACTTAATTTAAAAACTAAATTTTATAATTGTACTACAGAAGAGGAATCGGTTTAAATTTTTTCTTACTAAATAAATATGTAACGTATTTGTTATCACAATATATAAATTATTATTATTATTTTTATTATTATTATTATTATTATTATTATGACACGTATGTGTAAAAAATAAATTTGCTATGCCAAGTACAAATTGTCTTCAAAGTAAGCCAACGCTTCTAAATATTAAGAAAATTGATGTAATGCTGCTACTTTATTTTTCATTAACAATATCTACAGGTTGACTATAGTGTTATAAGCAAGCCAATCAAAGTTTTAAATCAATTGTGGTATTTTTAAATTGGTTAACAGAGAGGTGCATGAAACATTTTACATTTTTGAGGACTCTAATAATTTGTATGTTGGAGAGATAAACTATAAAGGTTTATCACATTAAAAACATATGCGAATTTTTTCCCTAATGTTTTATTACATAATAGAAAACAAACTCCCAATATATGATCAAATGGAAAAATATTTAAACGTTTCTCAGAAAAAGTGCACATGGGTTTTAATGTTTAATTTTCAATTCTATTTATAGAATTGAAAATTAAATTTATGTCTTTAAAACTTTAAAATTAAATGTTCTTAAATAAACAATAAATTATCGATGTTATTATTCAGTGTTAATGGTATTAAGATAAAAATACACGAAATGAAACAATAACATATCAAATAAATTTTGTTCACTTCAATTCAGGTCTCAGGCCAATAGTTTTTCACCTAGTATAATTTGTGTTCTGGAAAATAACATGAGTTATTTCGTATTGGAATAGAATGGAAATCATATTACAGCGTGTCAGTGGTGGATTTAGGGGGAGGGTTTCCCTTCCAGACTCACGCCGGCACCAAAAAATTCTTTTATTTGAAATTTACTATGTTTGATAGTTGCACCTATTATTCGGGTTGGATATTAAAAATATATTCTTACGAAATCAAAAATTTCCTTAAAATATTCATAATATTGCAAACAATTTCCAAATTTTTCCCAGATATCTCGAAGATTTGAGCCGCTTTCCTCCTTTCCTCCCCCCCATACAAATCGTGGATCTGCCACTGTCTTGGATAATGGGTTGGCCTCGGATATTAGTGAATTCTTCGATGTGGCGGATCTTAATGTGCTCATTAAGTATCTTTCGGCACGTTGTTTAAGTCCCGGTTGTTTCCAGGTGAATTCGTGGAGATGGACAAACCGGGTCTGCTACATATTTTCCGATTCACTACCATTCATGCACTTGATCCCTGGTAACAACCGTAATCAAGCGTTCAATTGCGTTAATAAACTATGGACTCTATCTGTGTCCTCTCAAGCTAGTCGTTCTAACATTAACAAACTTTCAATATAAATTATTTTGTGATATAAATATTCTTATCATGTTCATGGTCAGCAAAATTGAATATCTGCTGGGAAAGTAAGGCGAATTTACGACAGATGCATCTACAGAATTATACAGAATTCCCCAGAACTCATAGCAAGCATCGAGGGATGATAGAGCACATTAATAGGTAAAAAAATCAGTAAGATACACATGTCCTAAGAAGATATAATGAAACAAAGACAGTAAAATCACAAGACAGAAATGTGTTCAAGCACTTTCTTTGGAAAAAATAAGAGTGATAAAAAAGTCAACAAGACATTTCAACGGATGTTCAAATTTTCGTCAATTAGTAGCGATACATGCATCGCACCGGCGTCGCAGGGATTCGCGGGACCACAGACCTATATATGCGACGTTGGTGTGAACCCTGCATCGCTTTTAGTGAACAGAAATTAGAATTTGTTGTTGAACCTCAAACACCTATATCACTTACTTTATTCTCCTAAGAAAGCGCTTTACACATATTTTTGCTCCAGTATCCCTAGTAAACGCTTTACACACCTTTTCGTATTGTGTTAGTGCCTTAGTGACATTATTTCTCCTTTCAGATTCTCCATTTCTATTTCATGTGTACCTTGATGATTTTTGTTCCTATTAATGTGCTCGATTATCCCTCAAATTTTTGTCGTGAAGTTCTGGAACACTCTGAAGGTTCATCAAACAACATGAGAATTGAACATTCGTTGATTCAATGACAAATACATCACTTCAACATAATATTTTACTATAGTGATTGATATTATTACATAGAGGAATGTCGTTCCTGCTGGTATGATTTCAAGACCGTCCCAAGGTAAAATGAATGGTATAGAACCAGATAACTTCGATTATTCGAAAATCCATTGTCAGGGATAAGAAAGTGCATTCCGTCAAGGGTTGCAAATATAAGACCAAAATAATTCTTTCATAAAAATCGACACCATCAGCATGTGTGTGTGTGTGTGGCACTCTTTCTTTTTTGTTGACATACCTCAAGTATAGAAACTCAAATCCTCATTCCATAATAGAGACAGTACAAATGAAGTGTCATTTTATCTCCACATAACCACTAAAATATTTGTTTCCAATATAAAAAACGCATTATGAATCTACAAAGTATAAAAAAATCCATTTCTTAACTATAATATCTTAAAAATAACAGAAATAAAATTAGATGCTAGTGAATTTTAATCAAAGAGAGGTTAGTTACTCGCACATACCTACTATTATAACGTTGTGGGTTTTCCTTTATGCATGATCAATAGTGCTTAATTACGTATAAAAGTCACTTATATTTAAACCATTTTGGCACTTCTTAAATGTTGTTTCCTCTTTCGAGGGGGAGGCATTTGCAAGCAATAGGAATAATTATTTAGATTTATTGTAAACAACGATCTACCAGTAGATTAATTCAATATTTTCTCTACTTTTTGAATTTGCTTTAATATATAAATAAAAATTAACATATAAACGCTATTATATACATTTAGCTTTATATCATATAACGTTCCTTTAGTTGGACGTATTTTATGTCTTTGGTTTGGGTTATTTCGTACAAAATACTACTCTAGGCTTTGAAACTACTATTGAGATTAGGCAAGGTTTAATATCTATTTCATGAATGAAGATATAGATTAGAAAATTATGAACAATTTTATCGGATATTTTTGAGTTGCTTGGTAATTACTCTTGATTACAACTTGTTCTGGCCCTCAAAGAATCCCTGTGCAGAATCATGCACAGGATCTATGTAAAATATGAAATTTGTTATCTGATCCAAAGGGTCTTAAAGACTATGTGGAAGCATAAACTACTGTCGTCTGATATTGCTGGGTGAAGCTGGGTGAATTGTACTTGGCAATTACTAATTGGTCCATGTTGATCAGTGAACATTGGGAAATTACAAATTCTCATTTACATAACAGCAATATTGGTGCATGAAAGATAGGTCTCAATAGTGCTGGTTTAATCGAATGAAATCATTTATAAATTCAAATAACGGTGGATAGAGAGCAAAATTAGTAGTCCATTTCAGCATGTATTTAGTACAGTAAGCGACAAAAGAAATGTAGCGTCTCACGGAGTTCTTGAACTCACGTTTTTCTCCTCTTAATATTGATTGGTCTGTACCGAATATTCAAAGATCACTCTTGAGAGATAAAGTTGTGTGGTCTACATTGGTTGATAAGGGTTAACCTATAGTATACAATAATGTAAATATTCTATAGTAAGTAATAAATATAATCTAATAAACAATACGCATTGTCTTTTCCCCTCATCTTAGTAACTTCAAGATAAATACCCAAGCTTTTCTACTTTTGCAATTAACTCAATGAAGATTAAATTTTTCTGTTCTAAGAATAAAGGTATTCATTAAGTAAATAATATATAACAGAAACGTAACTGGTTTTTGGTCCGCACACAATAAACTACAGAAATCTCTACTAATAACATTTTTTGGTCTGGTTCCTAGGCTTTTCCATATTCTTCAGTCATAATTGTAATTTGAGTAAGCTTATGACAAAAGATAAAAAGCCGAACCTTAAAAGATAGAAATAGTGTTACAGCAAAGATGTCTTGGACAGAAAGTTGAGACAAACCCAACTTATAATTCAAAGGGGACGATGTTAAAAAAAAGGTTAATGTGCACACTTTTACTACGGGCAGAATTATATCAACACTAGAGCTGAAACAATCTCTTGGAAAAAATATTTTCTATCACCACATGTGTAGAAATACTCTCAGAATCATATATCACAAGTCGTAAAAGATGATAGATAACTTATTGCTGCTAATGGTTGTTTCCAACTCCATGTATACGTAAGTTTGTGAACTCTATTTACTGCTTTTAAGAGCAAAAAAAAAAAAAAGATCTACAATATACACTATATAGACAAAAACACATTCTTTTTAAAATTCCTTACCATTTCTAACAATATCACGTAGTTGGCTTATTAAGACTAAATATCCTATTTCCATATGAAGTTAGTAGAAACTTGTTTAATGGTAATTGTCTTTTCTTCCCTGTGAGCACCACGGAATAAAATGTCAATGATAGAAGATTCAATCAGCAACGTTATGAATTATTTTCACGCAGGTAAAACGCACTTCCGGAAAGCTTTATTTCCAATCATTCCAATAACCCAAAAACACGTATTAGTCACAGATACCCTTTGATTCCCCATCTCACCGCACAACTGCCAATATTTTAGACGCCTGACTTGACACTTTTATTCGTGGAGTTTACTCTAATATCTTGATACTAGTTATTTTTATCGGTGTTTCTTTTCGGTATTCGATCAGCAATTATGAAATTATTTTTATTCAACTGAATCAAAATCCTCCTCCTAATATATTAGCAAAGTCTAAAAATAATTGTTTTGTACATGATTTCCTCAAATAGAATATGTCTGTGAGGGTTCACGGAAACACGGGATGGCACAAATCAATAAAATATCTAGTCCTTTCACTTCACTGAAAACGTTCCGATTCAGAGCTCGGGAAAGGGTGCAGGTCTCTTTGAGTTATATTCGAGCTGAGTAATTACTGACCACAAAACTAAATAGTTTTCAAGAATTGTCGAGGTTAGGTCAGAATCAAACGATTTATATATTTGCCAACGTTTCGGTATGTTTATTTACTCCCTCAGAAATACATACAGAAATTTATACACACTAACACCATTCATTCTCTCTATCCAGACCTTCATGCTAAAGCAACCTTCCACTATCTCAGCACTATGATAGAAGGGATGGTGTAAGCGTGTAAAATTTTCTGTATGTATAAGCCCTGGGGAAGAAAATAAATTTTCCAAATTGGTAAATAAATAAATCGTTTGATTCTGACCTTACTTCAAAAATTCTTGAAAACTAATTATACGAACTATTGTTCTTCCCCCACGTGCAGCAATGCTTCCTGTAGACCGGACGCCAGCGTCGCAGTCAGTCCAGGAATAACAATTGCTCCATAGAGAAGGCTGCGTGCATGCCGAAGCCCGATCGCCTGCGTGCCGGTCTCCCGCTTGGCGTCATCAGCGTTCGTGACGTGGCGTCCACTCCGTTGGCGCCCACGGACGCAGCGCCCTCCACGTCCACTTCGTCGCCTCCGAAGGGTGACAAGGCGTCGGGAATGGAGTCCACGTACTCTTGCACGCGCTCGTACGGCGTCCCCGCGCCGACCCTCCCATCGCCATCCACGTCACACGTGGTGGTTGGAACGCATCTGCCACGATTACACCGCTCACTGCCTGGTAATCTGTGGAAGAAATGGAATAAAGAGGGTCTCAATACACAGAAACAAAATACCACAAAAAAAGGTTTCTATCATATTAACACGAATATGAAACCCAGAAAATTTGTGTCTTTTTTCTTCGGACGGAGCAAATCACATCATTTAGAGCATTAAAAGATGTGTTGATTATTTTTTATTTTTTCATCTTTCATTCTTTTCGTTTCCGAGATAACAGCATTTAAAAATTACATCGAGAAAAGAAGCTACTTAACTCATTTATTTTAAAACTGTCACTACTTGAGTCTTGAGAAATGACAACTGCGACGCGTCTGAAAGAGAGTATACATCTTGAGTAAAAATTATGTATGTATGCAAACCTTTGATTATATCATTAACGATATTTGTAACGAAAGACGATTATACACAAATCGAAAATGGGACATTAATATAATAAGAATCCAATTGTTAGATAATAAGATCTTATAGATTTTAAGTATCTGGATTATATCTTATATGTAGTTAAAATATCTGGATGACCAAGCTTTCCTCTGATGGCTTTGGTGTATGGTTGAAATAAAATGGACATATGGTTTCTAATTAGTCCCAAAAATGTTAAAATATGTGACAATATATTACGATGCACATTATGTTGTAAACAAAAATGAAATCGAAACATTAAATTCAAACCATGGAGCTTGTGGGTACATGTTGCGCTACAGGGAGGCAATTTATGAATTAGTTTACGCACGTAGAAGAAATGTAAGATTCCACTCGTACTGAAGAAGCGCAAAATGTATCGTAATCATCCATAAAAAAGTCGTAAGTTGTAATTTATTTATCTTGTTAACATTTTTGAATAGAAAAATACTATTGATACCATTTTCATGAAGTTTCAAGGTCGTTTTAACAAATTAATTAAATAGTATAATCTTCTCAATATTATTACATGCGGTCATAAATTTTATTGAAATTAATTTCATACTTTATTTCTTTGCTTTCAGTAAAACTCATTGAAGACTGAGCGAAGTAGTGACTGCTGGCAAGAGAACACTACCTAAAAGATCGCGATAACATTTGTATTACACAAATAAATAATTTAGTGTAATAGTCAATATCTACAAAATACGATTTACCAAATCGAAAAATTTCCTTTAATATTCGTTTGTAAGTTCATTTATGCAACACGAAGCTTTCGTCGGAAAAAGTGCCTTCAGCGCTCCTAGTAGTGACTCGGTAAACTACGCCCATAAAGCGTAAAATTACATAAAATTCAATGAAAAAATTTCTGATTATCTGCTTTTTGCAATGAATTCCTTTCACCCACACTGACGTCCGTCGTCTGGTGACTCTGGTTCAAATTTCGGTTGGTTGAGTTATTTATTTAATGTCTTTCGGCGAGGTTCAGGCTATGAGGGCATCTCTCTCACCTAACCATGACTCGGGTGAGGGAATTGGGAAGAAGAGATGTTAGGTTAGGTTACTGGGGAATGTATAGTACATAACCGACAATTGTCGGGAGTAGTCGAGGTAAATCCCAGCTGTAAACCTCACCTAGTTTCGCCATGCGTTCTACCGTTCAGCGGTATCGAGGAAGCGAAAACGCTACCACTAGACCACCTCTCTCAGTTGATCTAAGTAGAATTTGCAGTGGTGGACAAAGCAGGTATGCGACAGGTTTTCTTGGGTTACTTCCGTTTTCCCTGCATTTCATTCCACCACAACATCACTCATCCCCCAACCCTCATAGTTTAGGAAAAATTGACGGAAAAAAGAAGTTCAACAAAAAGACTGGAGTAACTCCACTATCTCACGTTTTCATGTTACATCACTATCTCCCGTCCATTCCTTTCACGGTTTCTTGATTGAAAATTATTTTCTTCAATTGCTTTTCTCAACATAAGTTACCATGTTTATTAAAGAATGTTTGTTAACGAAAAAACTCTAAAATTCCGTTTCCATGAATTGTTATGGTGTAATAAGTTAATGTACTCAGTGCTGCGCCCATAAACCATGGCCTAAGAAATATCATCAACGGGAAACCAATGACTTACGACGCACACGGTACCATCAAAATTCACAGCACCTTTTCATTAATGTGGAATATAGATGATGGATGTGACAATGCTTTATGAGATTGCTTTGAGAAGTCGTAAGGAGGATGTTTCCTTTATAGCTTTCATATAGACAAAATGAATTAGTAAAACTCAAAAAACTGATAACTGACGGCACAACTTCTGATCTCATAAGTACTAAACCCCTTGCACAAGACCTGTAAAAAAATTCTTGTACCGCCTCCACTTATTTCGTGAATGTAAGGAGAATAAAGGCTGCGTATAAGCTTCTGCATGTTGCATTTTGGAGCTTCTGCATTTTGGATTGATGCACATGAATTCACCTAAAATAGATGAAGTTTGAAGATTTAGATTTTAAGAAGTCATAGAATATTTGTCTGGAACTTCTGTCCTATTAGAGTTTACATTTGAAAAAGTACATATCAAAGAATTTTTTAAACGTTAGAAAAGTAATGAAGTATGAATTTCATACGAGTTCCAAAAAAGGTAGTTGTTTGACAGTCAATTACGACTACACTACTGAACCGACATAGAAGTGTAAGGTACTTAATTGAAGTATAATTAAATGCATTATATGTTTTTTAAAATTGTTTTGATTGCATGTATGGTTTCGGACTTGTAACCAGAAACGTGAAAAGTAAGTCACAGTTTATGTGTTTTAACTGTTGTATTTATCTTCAAATGAGGGCATTAAAATGTTTTCCAACTTCTTCGAATGAAATCCTGGAAATAGTTTTTTTCGGTCTAATTTTACTTACCCATATTACTTATTGTGTAATCTATTTTAATTTTGTTGTCTAGTATTGTATACTAGTTCGATCAATACAGGTTTGTACTAATTGTCACATTACCACAATAGTGGGAACTGCCAGCAAACTTTTTGACTTCCACAAATAGTATACAACGAATTATTTAAAAAACTCATTCAATAATATAAATGTACTTTATTCGTTTCATTGCAAAGTTGAGGCATCATTTGCAAAAAAAAAAAATCCCTCGTAGGTTAGTCATCAGAACAGTCAATTCTTCGTCTGCATAGAAATACATGTAATTAATAAATATTGACTTATTAAAACAGACAATATATTATAATATACTTAGTGGACATTCATCAAATATCCACTAATCACAGTATAAAATAGATAAGAACAATAGAAACACATTTAAAATTTCCAAAATTGGTCAGACTTACAATGTCTTTAATGCACTTGATAATAGCACCAATGTGTACCAAAACGTCGTGAACTTTATGTTTTGAATATACTATTCTTATGTATTTTATGAAATGAAACGGGCTTTATTTGCTATTTCTATGTAGTTACAATAGAGCGGATCTATATCTGAATGTGTTGACTTGGGGGTTGGAACTCAGAAAATCGAGAATACTGTTCAATAATATTTGCCCACCCATCAAAGAATACGAAGACTGGATTCATATCCTATTAAAGTGTGTTGCATCTGAACAAACTTTGGCTACGCGAGGGAAACTTGGGTGATAGACCGCGAGGTGTAACGTTGGGTATAGAAATCATGAGGGATAATTGATCACCGGTAGTTGTAATTAGTCAGATCGATCCATGGAAATTTCTTCAATATAGTCGGAGGAAAGAGAGATAAAGGAATTGCCGAATTAGAAGTAGTGGAAGAGAATGATTCTGCAGGCCTTCTTTTATTCTGTTGCAGGTCCCTTTATTCTGGTGGACGAAAAATGAAAGAAGAGGAAAATGATGACAATTTGTTTAAGAAAACAACCAAGAATAATATTTAGTGATATGTAAATATTTAATGATGTTTAATATGCGACTATGTATTTTATACTATAATTAATGGATATTTGGTGTATTCTATAATATATTGTCAGCTTTAATAGGTCGATATTATTAATTACAATTTTAATCATCAGAATTCAGTGTTTTTATTTATTAATTATATTAAATGGTCACTTGTACAACGGAAAATGCCATTCTGTTATTAAAATACATTCAAAAGTCACACCATAGAAGAATTTAAAGTAAAATATTTCACCAAATCCTATGGTAAAATTTTCCTCCCCGAATGAAATCAGTTCTGAAAAGTTCCAACCTAAACCTTGGCATAGCCCCGGGCAGATCTCTGATATTAACTTCAAGGTTTTATAAAGTGAAGTTCTTTAAGCTCTGTGATAAAGCGCCTGGTGAGCCATCTGCTTCTGACGTCTCTGCCTTTGTATTTTCCCCCGTGTGATCATTTCGACGAGCCAGCTGAACAAAATTCATTTTTTATTGGTGAAAAATATGCGCGATTCTGATCAAAAGCAATCCCAATAAAGATTGAACTCTTTAAACTATATCATTATTGCTGTTATTCTTACTACGATAGAGAAGAGGACTATTTCTGTCTCTGTGCAGTGGACTTGGAGTTATGTAATTTTTAAGTATTATGAAACATTTCTATTAGTACAGGAATATTGATTAGGTAAGGGGAGATATGTAAATAAAGAAGTGATTTCAAAACTCGTACGTAACAGTATCTCAATACAATGTTAAACAGCACTCGCAAATATTATTTTTTCCACATATTCATGAAATATTGCTTGGAGAAAATGCTTCCTACTGGCAAATCCTCACGATTTTCAGAATAATGTGCGTATATCGTGAATAACGTGATGAAGTGAGAACTTCTCTTGATGGTCTATGACACTGCAACACAATACTCCAAGAGCCACAACACTTTTCCAACTCATTTTGTGAAGAAAGTTTTATAATTATTGTCGTTGTACAGTCAATGTTATATTTGTTTAAAATCTTAACTGGTGGTTGAGGTAACAAAGGTAGACATGTGTCTGGAGGCTACATATTTGTAGATGACTTAGATGACACGTGAAAAAAAAATTCAAACTTGACAATATAACACATTTGTCTGTACAAACAATCCTGTCTGGGTCATCTGCGTTCCTTCAGAATGTCGAGGAATTGTTTTAAATAAAATATTATGCAAGGTATCGGCGGTGGGGGGGTGGGAATATAGCCCACCTTTGCGAATTTTTCCTGTCTCTGTTTTGGTAACTTTTGGGAATACAATTACGTGAAGGCCTGACTATCTAAGTAGTAAAAAATATATATTTATTTTCCAAACATTTTTCGGTAAGATAAATCCTCCGGGTCATATTACCAATGTCTTATGGTAATATGGTTCACTTCTTTTCACGACGACAGATAAATTTTATTGAACAATTAGGTAAATGATAAAGTGAGTAGAGAGTACTTTGTTTTCAAATTTAATGATTCAGAAATGAAGTAACCAGTAGTTAACGGTTGATAGACAGTTTTCTTTCAGTGTTGCTAATAAAAAGGATAGAAAGAAAGCACATAAATTGCAAGTGCATCCGTCAATCAATCTCAAACTGAACGTTCTGTAATGTTACATAGATGGGGAAGCAACGTTTTCGACTTGTTAATATTTTCATATAGGTCGTGACAGTTACTTGTCAACATTTTGAAAGAAACATTTTAACGAGTTTCTGGTCAAATCTACGCAAAAACCAACATCACGAGGCAATTTCACGATAAAAACATGAAGACACTCTAGGGTTAAAGAGAAATTATTTTAGTTCATTTGAGTTTTAAAATCAGGCTTGCCGAGCTATCATAATGTTACTACAGCAACACACACCCCTACTGTATAATGGGTGACACCGTTCAAGGGAGCGCTCTGACCAAGAGATTTCACACACGTTATCACTCATATACTCTTACTGAAGTGAATTTGAGTGACATTGACCGGTTTCCAAGTATATTATCCACTGGAGGTGGGGATGGTTCATTTATCGAATTAGTAGTGATAAATTTTGAAAACCCTGACGGGCCCAAACTCTATGAGGCGGAGTACTTCCTTAAAGAAAACTGGTGAATAGAAATGTGTTCATAAGTATTTTGTAATTAACTTTAATTCATGAAGAGACATGTATAGAAATCGGAAAGAAAGAATTTTCGGGCAAGAAAGAGGCTTCAAAACGCGTGTTTAGTATTTTTGGAAAGAATATTATGGTGTATACATAAAGGTACAAACCATAAAGTCATGGTGAAAATAATTGGAAATAACGTAAAAGCTACTCTGAATAATAAGAAATTCGAGGCAAAAGTAAGACAAAAAAGTGGTGTACTCTCGGTCCCCCCACCCAGTTTCTTTTTCCCGGGAATTCTGTACTCCCCAACCCCCTGGGTTAAAGAAAGCACTACCAATATTTTTTACAAAACAGCGCTCGTGACAATATTATATTTTTTAGTCTTTCGTTTATTTTTTAATTGTTTTGTGTGAGTTAAACTCGTACACGCTAGAACACACATAATCACAAGTAGACACTGACTCGGGTGACTGCGGCGTCCCTTTCGCCGCGCCGCGGTTGCAGAGATGCACGAGACCCACCACCACCAGGATGAAGGCGAAGTTGACCGCACACGTGACACCCACCACCAACAGCACCTCATTGCTACTGTAACACGCGTCGTGCGCACGGAGTCGTCGGCGTGGGGGCGACGAAGATTCCGGCGGAGGAGGCCGCTCTGTGGATACTGTAACCAACGCGGGCGATAACGGGGGCGGAGGTGGTGGTGGTATCGGTGGCGGTGGCGGGGCGTCGGAAGGTGGAGGCGGTGGCGGCACAACCGCTGTGGTCGGTGTTGAGGTGTCGGTGTTCTTTTCGAGAAGGGCGTCACGATGTGAGGGACGGTCAACACGTCCCTTGCCGTGGCGACGACGATGGGTGGGTGCCTGCGTCGAGGAAGTGGAGGGAAGTGGGGAAAGAGAAGATGGAGCAGATGAGCCGCTGCCACCATTGAAATCGTCGTCGTCTTCATCGTCCTCAGAAAGCCATTCCAGCGGGCGGCGCCCGTTAGACGGTCTCTCCGATCTGTGGAATGAAAGAACAGTATTGGCAAAGTACGAAATTAATATACGAGTAGACTTTAAATAACTAAAATGTGTATTTATTTTAATGTAAAATACAGCAATTGCAGCAAAATAATAGTAATGAGGGAGGACCGTAAAGGCCACGTGAAAGTCGAGGAGTAAATACAAGCACAGTGAGTAAGGCGGGAAAAATCAACGAATGGAAAAAATATCCATAGTCCCTTACCACGCGTAAGTTTCCGGAAAAGGAATAAGGTATGGTTTACCCCTTCAGATTATAGCGAAATACTTAGCTACAATAAAGATTGACAGTGATAAATGTGTATGTGGTAAAGGGGTAAACGACTTAGACCATGTACTCTGGAATCGGAGCTTCACGATGAAGAAAGGTATAAATTTTATATTTATTAAGAAGGGAGTTCGAATAGCGAGTTGTGAGTATCTACTATCGACCAAGAAAAAATTGAGACATTCCATGTTGATATTTGAGAAATTTGTACGCTGAGGAATGTACTTAGAAGATATTTGTAAGAGCAAGATCTGTAGATGAGCGCCCATCTTCCTGCAGTGGAGACGGGCACTCATTCTTCTTATATAGCAATGGGACGCCATTTCTGAAAAAGACTAAATTGAAAAATGATCCGTGTATTGACGTAGTTTAGAGTACGTATTTTAATATTATGTTTTTGTTTCATTATTATTATTATTATTATTATTCTCTCTGACAAGTTCAGGAAAACTTAGAGAGGTTCAGGAAAACTTTAAGAAAATTTGTAAGCATTAGGATTCGTTAAATTTGTCAAAATTAGAGGAAAAAAAATATTAAAATAATTTGCATAACTTGTTATATAACTTGATGTACTATTCTTATTATTTGTCTTTTTATTATGATTGTTATATACATGTCAATTTTAATAAATATAATCCAGATTATTATTGAAATCATTATTGTAAACTTTTTGTAAACCATTTTTAAAAAGGGTTATCAAACACATGTAAAACTTGTGCGAAACTGGAAAATAAATTTCAATTTCAACTAGTCAAATTGATAATCCAAACAGTTCCAAATGTGTTAATGAGTTACGTTTTCTACCGAATTCTGTAATGTTTTTGTAATTAAAACTTTCGTAGTATGATGGAAGTCAGATGAATGATGTTTTTTTTTTTTTTTTTTT
>NNCF01126207.1:169584-242688 GCA_002313205.1 Laupala kohalensis
TTTTTTTTTTTTTTTTTTTGTGGGGCTTTAGGGCTCGTCAACATCAAAGGTCATTAGAGCCCTTAAAGATGAATGATGTTAAAAGAGAATATTTTCCCCTAAGTAAATTAACAATTTATAGCCTAAATCTCAGACATTTTACCACAAAAATGATTATTTTCAACAAATCATAAAGATATAGGAATATAATACTTCATCTTTAACACAGTTAAAAAAGAAGTCATACTGTTTGATACTTATTTGACTTTTTAAGCAAGCACCAGTAAGTTCAAAATAATATATTTTATAACACACTCTTTTGAACGTTACCTCCAACATTTATTTTAATAATAGTTTAGAATATTATTACGTTATCCGAAGAAGGTTTCCCAATTTCAGAAAACACACGATCCAAACTCTACACACAAAAATACAAGAAAAGACTCTTTGGTTAAATTTTGAAACGACGCAGTTGAAAACGTGCGAGTAGGTGTCTTGACATGACTTGATTCAACCTTATCTTCATCTTCTCTCTTCGAGTTGCTCAATATACAATGTATTTTGAGATGTATGCCTAAATTATCTCATATCCTTTATGTCCCCTGGTGGAGTGTTCCATGAATGGCGTATTGTTCCACCGTTAGGACGAGATGAAGAACATTACACAAATTTAAAGAAGTACTTCGTCAGAAAACTTCGCCGCGGATCGGATTGCTAGAGCGAAAGCGCGCAGAAGAATCCAGTTCCACCGCTTGAAAAGTCTTTTTAATACCATCAAGAGATCAACGTCATTCACTAAAGTATGGGAGTATATCCGTAAGATAGCTGGAAGGTATACTCGAGTCATTAACCGGATTTAATCATCAGTGTTAGATACTCACCACCACCAACAACAAAACAGTGAAAACAGTGAATGGCAACAGTGTTCATTGAATACTTCGCTGATCTATCATCTTCCAACCAACTGCGATCCCTATTTTGCGAGCAAGAAAAAATGTTTAGAGAGAACCTGCTCTGATTTTTGTTCCATCAATGGAAAATTCAGTCAGTTTAATTACAACCCACGACACTGCACCAGTTCCCAATTAGATTCACTACGAGATGATTAGACAACTTATCCTACAACTGAAGGAATACCTTCTTGATGTCTTCAAACGTTCCTAGTCCGAGGGAGTATCCCCAATTCGTGGAAGAAAGTGACGCTGATTCCTCCACTGAAAGGCAGTTAAGAAAAGACAGGCATTAGTTTTTATCGAAGCATCACCTTGACAAACAAGTTGCATTGGTAAACAACTTGAGTCGATGATCAACAGACGCCTCATTTGGAATCTTGAGAGTCAGTACATGCTGAGACAATCTCAGTGTGGTTTTATTTCACCCTAGGCAACCCGTTTCTTCTGGAAACGGCAGTCAAAAACGCCTTCGTCCTTAGACAAAATGTTGTCGAAATATTTTTGACATCGAAAAGACTTACGATATTACTTGACATAATTGAATTTTACAACAACTCTCTGTCTGCGGTTTTAGAGGACAACGTCCCTTAATGTTACAGTCCTTTCTCGATAAGCGTTCCTTCCGTTACAGAATTGGAAGGGACACCACGGATCTTCGTCATTAAGAAAGCGGTGTCTCTCAGACTCAGTCTTCAGTATGACATTATTTACCTTGGCCATTAATAGCATTGTATCCGTTATGAGGAATTCTGTTCAGCACTCTCTTGTTACCGATGATTTAGCAATCTTTTGCTCATCGAAGATAGTAACGGTTGCTGAGTAACGAATCCAATTTTTCCTCTATAAATTGTATAAAGACGACTGACTTTCGTTTCTCTGCTGAGAAAACACGCCGCGTTCTGACAAGTAATAGAAGACCAAACTTCTTGCCAGAACCTCACCTCTCCCGGGGGACAATTTTCTCAAATGCTATTGTTTTGTTAAGTTTTTATGTTTCCTCTTTGATCAGAAACTTAATTGGATTGATCGTCTAACCAACCTTAGATATATAGCATTTAAGTTTCTGAATCTTCCGAAGCTGGGAATGGTGTGCTGAAAGCACCTCCTTGCTCCAGTTCTATCGAGGATTTATAAGATCGCGGCTCGAGTATGGCTGTACTGTATAAAGCTCTGCTCATGCAAACTGTTTAAAGATGTTGGATAGTGTCCATCATACAGGAATCCGACTAATTACGGGAACTTACCGTACGATTCTCCTTCTCAATCTGTGACGAAAGTGATGAACTACTTCTTACGCTATGCTCATGTTACGACACTTGGCCCATCTTCACGCCTTATCTGAAAATTTGGTACACAACGCAGTATTTCATCCTTATTCTTCTGTTATTTTTATCACAATAGACTGAGAGCAACCGAACAGTTAGGTTATCGTTTTAAAGAAATTCTGGATACCTTCAATATTGGCGCACCAAATTCCTTAAATCAAGGTTTTAGTAAACCGTCTCCTTGGACTTTGCGTACGATGCAGATTAATATCGATCATCTGCAGAATGAAAACAACACTCTAGCAGCTACGTTAAGGACATATTTTCACCTAATCCTATTGGGACTATGTTCCTGTGTTTGCTGATAGATCGAAGGAAACCGATGGTGTCGCCTGCTTCCTGGTGTTCCCTTGAACCTGTGGCTACAGTCTTGGTGGCTTGTGCAGCACTTAAACTGCTGAGTGATAGGCTATATGGAAAGCGCTGCGATCGACAAAACGCTCCCGCGGATCATATTTCTTGATTTGCTCTGATCCAGTGTGTCCTTCAATCAAATTGGCATACCATGTATTCAGTCGATAAGCTGATCCACAACATCTAGGATATTCTTTGTTCTCTTTAAACTGACGGAAATAACATAGATTTGCTTGATTGGAAGACACGTGGGAATAAGTGGAAATGAGGATGCGGACCTTTATTTTCGAAATCGGCATATCGCAATAATCGTGTGCATTTCTCCAAGATTTCAAGAAAGAGTATCTTAAGTTTCTTCATGATAAGGAGAGTGAACGAATGGAACTATGAGCGGTTGGTGTTGAAGGGAATAATCTCCGACTTATCAAGTCCTCTGTTAGGACATGGAGCAGTTACTATAGACCAGCTACGCAAGAGGTGGTTTTACTGACCTGCCTGCGTATAGTCCATCGTATGTACATTGTCCCCTCACTTATCGGTATCTCTTGCAACTTGATCAACCAGCATGTGACGAATATAGTTCTTCTTTGACAGTGCGTCACCTACCAATTGGCTGCAGAAAATACACCAGAATATGGAGATGTATCGCTCTAGTAGCACATTCACCAACAATTCACGGTAATGAAACGAATTATGTTGGTATATTACTGAAATTTATAATAAATGGATCGGGGCTCCTCCCACAAGTTTTCCGGAGGGTTATATTTACATCTTTATTTATTTTTCATTTTACATCCTTACATATTTTTCATGTTTCCTAGCATTATTCCTTTTTTTTGTTAAAAAAATTAATATGTTCAGAATTTAACATTTACTTTTATTTGACGTATTATTCAACTGTTGTCTGTCCTTTCCTATCTTATTTATATTTAAGATGTGACGGCATTAATGACTTGTTGTTGGAGAACCCTCAAGCACCAATAATTATAATATTTTTAAAGATATATTTTGTTGTCGTAACAACTTATTTACTTTTGAAACAATAAATATTGAATTAAAATTTGATTATCACAGGTTACACTCAATATAATAATAGTTTTGGTATAGTTTCTCTCTCCCATTATGTGAAGTATTACTTGGTTCAATGAAACATGTCAATTTTTAAAACTATTTTCGTTTTAATATTTTTTCAATCTCTTTCAATTTGCACCGAAAATTGGAATACGATGTAGTTTTGAAGAGGGGAACGAAAATCAATGGAAATATTGCAATTTCATAAATTGCACTTCATAAATGAAACTTTATAAATAAAGTGTCTACTAGAGTTCGAAATATTTTTCATTACCCCTTTTTCCATTTTCGGATCAACAAGGGATGGTGAAGAAGATGTCGAACAAGCTAACGGAGTGCCTGTCCTTCCTACATGAACAGAACTCAACGAATAGACGAGATAAGCACACTTTATGGAGGAAATAAAATCTCAATCCATTTATAAAAACGCATAAAAGAATTTATGAAAGCCACTATTAATTTACTACATTTACCAGTTACATAATTTCCCATTGATTTTTTAAATTCATCGACATTCTACTTTTGTTACCTTAACTAGTAACTCACGTTAAAATATAGGAAAAACTATAGTGATGTAAACGTTAATAAAAAATTGAATTAAAAAATTCTTCCCGTTTTTGATCGTACGGTGTGCCATGATTGAACGAGAAGTGACAGATTTCCAATAAACGGAAACTGAAGTCACGCATATCACTCGGCAAAGCATTTCGTTCCTGATCCAATTTCCCGATTCCAAGAATCTATATTGGCTTTGCAACGCTCACTGATGCAAGTTACCGAAACGTAAAACATCATTTTCTTCACCGTAAATCTACCTTCATGAACGCACGGAAATTAAACAACGGAGCTCTAACATTAGTGCTAACTTACCATAAACGCTCCATGTCGCTTTCCAAAACCTTTACATTTGCGTCACGTCCTCGTTCAACAGACGCATGCATTTCAATGAAAATGTAATTAAATACATCAAAGACGGGGAGGATTTCAACAAAATCCGTATTTAAGAGAGAAAGAGAGGGGGGGAGAGAGAACGAGATCCTGATGCGTGATAGAAACGATAAAGGTTTTGAATATGCGCAGGCGATAACAATGTAATTTTTATACAAAAATTAATTCGTATTTTGAAGTTATCTGAGAAATACAATTTCCACGAGAAGAGAAACTGGTGACGTTACATTCATGTGATTAATTAAAAATAGTTATTTGTCAAAATGAGAAAAAAAAGTTACAATTTAAGAACTAATTAGGACAGATCACACGATAGTATTTGCGGTGTTAAAGAATTTTTAATTAAAAGTAGAGAAAAGAGATTAATCGAGTTTGAACACCAAAATATTCAAGCTATTAGGGGTGACGAAATTTCACACTTTACATCTCGAATGAGAACATTTGGTGAGTTACGAATGACTAGGCCTTTCGAGAGTTGATGAGGGTGAGAAATCCGAACATATTGAAACTAGTGATTGTAAGCTCATATTTATTTATTTATTTATTCATATTTATATCGATATTTGTTTTGACAAGTTAGATGAAAGAAAGGGCGCAACGCAGCAAAAATCGTTTTTTAATCCGCACTAGTTAGCAAATGATGCTTCGGAGGAAAAACATATACGAACCTTCTTTGTAGGCAATTTTATAATCTATAAAATTCATAATAAATATTTTTACGATAAAACCCATCGTTGAAGAGATATTCTCGAAAAACCGTTTTTTGTGACCTTTGACCTCGAATAAAATTTTTAGCACACGTCAGATCGATGAGGACTTCTGATATTTTATTTGAATTATGACCTTAAGATGTGTACCAAATTTCATCTCTATGCGAATTTTTGTCGAACTTCGTCTTTTTTCTGTCTATTTTTCCTGAGCTATACGCTGAATTATGAAAAAAAGGGATCATAATAGGTGAAACGTAATGATTGAGGGTGAAAATCATAACAATTTAGTATTCAATAAAACTTCATACATACAAAGAGAATATATTGATCAAATTATGTTACGTGGTAATACTTAGCAATTGTATTAAGTACGTCCACTTCTTAAATCTATGATAGTAAAATATATTTTATGACCTTAAGATAAACAACCATGAGATAATGAAATTGGTACACCTGGTGATGGTCCCATCCAAGGGTAAAATTATTGTGAGATGAAACATTATACAATAAATATTGTGAAGTTCGTATCTATCATTGAGATGGTCATATAATATATAAGCGCAAACTGAACTTCTTATTCCGTTGACAAATGGTTGAGACGAGCTGCGATTGAGCTCCGATTTAAGGATCTAGAAAATGTAGAAGTGAGAATGTGGGCACTCCAGAACTATAATAAGGTAAAAGAGAACTAATTTTATGCATATGTATGAAATTTCAGACATAATCAATTCTTGAGTATATGTATCGAATACGTGTGTTTACATGCTTCGTAAAAAGTATTACATGAATAGAATAGCGAAGATATAAATGCAGAACAGTGAAAAGGGTCGATAATAGTGCATATGATATGATGTTTGCACGCTAGTTAATGGATGAGTAGAATTAAACAAATTTAGCAGAAGAGAATAGAAATTACTATGACCGAGGAGGTAATGTTGGAAGATTTTCTTGTGCATCAAAAGTGACGTGAGCCCACTGCTCTTTGGTTGTCAATTTGCGTAAGGATCATTCACAAAAAGGATTAAAACGTTGTATGTTATTTTACTTATTTGTGTTTTACAGTAAATATATTTGTTCTTAAAAATAGGGTCGTCTTATTTGTTATCAATTATATATGCAGACTGAAAATATGAGTAATTCTGCAAGATACGTGAAATATAGAGCAATTATGTAAGTGAAATATTAACAAATGATTAATTGAAACAAAATTTCTGAAGCAATCTCCACGAAACTTGGCCACAAGGTATTGTACACTACTAGAAAAGTATATGTAGCTTTTGGTACGATTTCGTCCACGCATTGACTTACAAATATATTTTAATGTGCATTATGGGATATAATATATACCCATAACGGCAAATAATATAAAATTTTCCAAGAACCACTGGTAATACATACTAAGAGTATAATAAGAGGTGAGAACTATAGACGGTTATGGCATGAAGTAATATAACAACAGGAGAGGAAACTCAGACAGTTGAGCGACTCCATCTTCAGGGAAACTGGTGTCGTTTTACCCCAAGTGTCGTCTAGGAGGAGTTCCTCTAACTACTTTTATATTAGTTATAGTGTAATTTCGACAGAGAGAGTTCTGTTGAAGGAAGTTATGTTACAAATTCTGCCATATATATCATCAAAGAAATTCACCAAAATTCATGAAGCCCTTATGCAGATCAATTAAACTGCATGAAGTAATCACGATCTACTATGGTCGTTTCATAGTTTCATGTTTTTATATTTAATATTTTAGCATTATCTTATTCACATATTTAATTACTTTTAACTTCAGTTCTGTTTTAAGTCGTTTAATAGTCTATGTTTTAATATTTCTATTTTAATGAAAGTTTATTCACATATCTAACAATTATTAAATTAATCTCTTTGTATTAGTCTAATATGTATTACTTTTTAATTGTGGAACTATGAGCAACATACAAACGACGTTTAATTTATCATTATTTAATAGGTATTATTTTTCTATATTTTATTTTCTCATATTATTTCGCCAGTTACGAGTCATCCACTTGCAGTAAATAAATTTTATATTACTTTTTCATACTACTGTTTTTCGTATGTATATGATCTCCCATAACGATAATAAATTGTAAGAAAATCTGCGTACAATTTGAGATCTGTAGCGCCATTGCTGGGATGGTGGTTGGAACCTGAAACACGTCGCAGGAGAGCTTGATGTATTGTAACCATTATATTGCAACTATTTACATTTACCTTAAAATGAATACTTTTTAAATCCCCACCACCACGTTTTGATGTTGTTGCTCTGAAGACATGAACGATTCCGATGCAATAAGTATTTGTTTACAATAATAAAAATTGAGAGTAAAATGTATAAAATCTCTTAATACAGTTTTTGACAGATTAAATGCCGAGACTAAATCTCCAAATATAATGAGGCGAGAAATATTGTCTATTGAGTTATGGGAGAAATGTCAAAAGTATTTATGTCGAAGTGGCAACGAACCTCGACGGCTTAATGACAAACTTCGGGGCAAGCGGGAGCAAGTGTGAGTTGAAGTTGGTAAGATACAGAGTTAATGGGGAGCCGCCTGTCAATATAGTGTCAACTTAGTGGTCGTTCCCTCGAGGAAATTAACGAGAAAACGAAAAATGTCACACAACAGAATGCACTTGCTCTTTATTTGGCATCAGATAGATAAAATAACCTTCCCACTGAAAAATAGGATTATTCCTGCAGTTTCCGAAATTTTTAGCATGAGGTACCCTATAAGACGACTTAAACATGACACATCCCCCACCCCCCACCAAGCACAATTCGTTCATGAAGAGTATTCAAGGTCAACGTTTGTTTTACCTTCATGTACACAAATAAGGAATAATATTTAAACTCTGTGAATTTGATAATTATTTTGTACTAAACTTCATTAAAGTAGTTTGTTTGAACGAATTCGTGATAGTATCGTACTCGTAAAGTATTCGAACCAGGGTACTTTACCGGTAACGTCCTCGCTTTAAGAGCCAAAGCCCTGGTTCGAATACCGGTGCTGCCGGACGCCTGATGGATGTCGACAAAAACCGTCCGAAACGTCGCAAACGTTGTTCATTTGTTGTGAAGATATAAGCAGGCAAAGACTATGGATAATGTCCAAAAAGATTGTAATAAAAATGATAATATAACATCGTCAAGAATTTCATACAGAGTATAATCGAGCCTATTAGCTAAAATAACATTACACGCGTTCTAAAAGTTTCAAATTTGCTAATGATTTAAATCCAGAATCTGTTTTGTGTTGTTGAGAGGAGAGAAAATAAAATAGAAGAAGGTTTTGAATTTAGGAGGATTATAATAATTTTATAAGACTTCTCACTCCGCTTGGGAGCGTCCATACCGGGAATCATTGGATAATATTTTCCGATCTAATTTACCATTGTCTTTCGATTAAGGTGCAACAAATTGAAATGTGTTTCGGTAATATGAACCCAGTCTTAAACGTACGTTAATTAAGTATATTTGCGTTACAAGTTGTTTTTTAAGGACAGAGAGGATGATCCGGAAATAAACTAAGAACTGAGTAATTAAAAAATAGGGCTCTGATCCGGAGCTTTACGACCATGTAGATCCGTTCAACTTATCCATTTCATAGTGAGTTATCAGTGAATAAAGTGGTTGAACACTCGCTGACATATTGTGACACCGAACATCACAAAAGTTAAATACTAGTCTTTTATTGATCATTTAGTAAAGACCTGAAAAGATCACGATTACTTTTTTTACTTCTGCTTTACATGTACAATCGGAGAGAATAGTCGATTTATGGCGATAGATATAATCTCGGCAGTCGCCCATAATCAAAAACACAAGCTACATCATACTCCGTACGAAAATAACAAGGGTGTTTCTAAATATTCAACAGTAGTGCTGTTGACTTCTATCATTACATTATGAACTTGACCATAGATGATCAGCTTTTACGATCTGTTTTAGACTATTAACTGCTTTTCACTCACAACGTTTCGTCAGTGGAGCAGTATTCTAGTAAAATGTAATGAATGAAGTAACATAGTATGTAACGAAAGCAAATATGTAAAAAGAAAGTAGCAACCATTTACAAACTTTCCGTAATATTAACAGAGAAACTAACAGGGATTTATATATCAATATCATGTTAATTTTTCTGTATGGTTGCTGGGTTTTTTTCATTGATTTAATTTTTATAAATTTTTATTTTGTTGCATATTATATGGTATAATTCATGACATGTTACTAGTATAATGCACTCACCCAGGACCTAGTAGTATCACATGACGAAGGCCTTAATCCTATCAGAAACGTTGTTAGTGAAATACATTTGTCTCAAAAAGATCTTACAAGTAATAACTAAACATGCAACTTTTCATCATAAACGATGGTTAATTTACCTGAAAACACGTAAGAGTACGAGTTAACTAATGATTTAATGAAAATGAGGCAAGTAAACAAACATTATTCCTGTCCTGTGATTTTCTTTTAATTCGGCCCAATAAGACGTGGTTGAGGGCTCAAAAAGAAAAAGTTATTTTTAAAGTACTTAACGTACGATATAAGTCTTTGTTTGTTTTAGTGACGTTAGCGAGGATTGGTTCATTCATTCATACATTAGCATTATACAACTTACATTCTATTATGTCGTGGTCCTAAATACATTTTCTCTAACGCCCGTAAATCTGTAAATTTTAATGAACGAAAGAAAGATCTTTTCTAAAAACTTAATCTTAATTTTCAAGGGGTAACGACAAAAAGGGACAAAAATCTCATACACAAGAATGAATTTTCCTCTAAAAAACTTAATTTTCTTTCTAAAACGACCCACTAAATACTACGCAAGTTTCAACTTAAACTTTTAAAATTGATACAAACGCTAAAAATGCCGTTTAGTTATCAGTGTTAAGATAAAAACAGCACTCCAAATTAAAAAGCAATTATTCGTCTCCGAGATTTGACTTACTTCTTCTTCTAATTGTTTTAAAACACAACAAAATAACGAAGAAGAAACATTATATAATTTGTGTCTATATAGTACAAACAATATTTAAGCACTCGCTTCATACATTTGAAATCTATAAGAATATGTACAAACATGGCGGCCGTGTGCAACGGTTTAGTGATTTATGCGTCTAAGCTTCGGAAAAGTTAAATAACTTTCTCGAATATCCTGTGTTCTAGAGATAAAGATTAAAAATAATACGGAAAATTAGCTAAAAACCAATGTAATTTTGCGTTGTTTAAAGGGTCTTTTTATGAAATTAAGTGTTTTCTCCATAAGAAATGTATTACAACATGAATTATTCCAATTATTTCACTTAAAAGGATCAGCGAGGTATGTTTTTCAAATTGATATCACCATAAGAACATGTTACTCTGTTTATTTACTCGACTTGAGATATTTTAGTGATTTAATTTTACCTACGCTAATTATACCTAAATAGTCTACTTTCTTCGGAAGCTGTCCAATTTGACGTATTAATTCTACAATTAATCCTATACAAACGTCGATACAATCAGTCTGACTTAGAAGATACAAATTATGCCCGTACAACTTGTTCTAATGAGCCCCACGAGAGCTGAAAAGGATCGCTCATTTGAGCTAGGAGAAGCAGTCAGGTACTTCATGTTAATGTGATGTACGCGAGATTCGTATTACCTCCTGCGCTCTGCATATTCATAACTGCAGCGAAATATATTCAGTAAGCGTATCAGTGAAGAAGACGGAATAAGTAATGAGACAGAGTGTGGTTTTAGAGAACTCACGATAAAGGATTTCTAGGATTAAATGAAAGGCAAAGGATTTACGAAGGATGAGGTAATATAGACGAATTTAACGCCCTACGAGAAAGTACAAATTGGATGGATTCTCGAAAGGATGGTGGTTTTTAATTTAATACAAAGGAATAATGAAAATTTTATCCGTAACACTTACTACTTCAACTATTTTAACGTAAATACATTAAATTACAAACTTGCCATATTGAAAAAGTCTATTTCCAATCAATTTTTCTTTTTAATTTAAAGTTTAAAAACCTTCTGTAATTAATAATTTCAACGAAAATTCACGAAATCTTAAAAAATTATGGATTATGACCAGTAGATGAAACAAAACACCTGAAACGTGAAATATCTTCATTCAGTTCCATGAATTTCCCTATTCCACAAGCCTCCTGTCATTTGACTGGGAGGAGGATACATTGACAATGGTGTGCTGACCACTGCACCATCCTTAAGAGGGATGTACACGGGACTAGTGAACACCGCTTATCAACATAGCTTCGAGACGCCGCACAGTGGAGTATTGTAACGTCAGAACCAAAACATTCTATAGGTTTGTGAATTGTTAATTTTACGCCGTTCATTGAAGTGCCATTGAGGAACTAAGCCGGATGCCGCGGACGAGGGACGGTGACTAACTCTAAGCCGCTTCATTTATTGAGGTATTGTTTGAACGTACCCCTTTCACTTCCTAAGGAGGGTACGATTGTTCTCGAAGAATGTCGGCGAATGCGTGTGACCAGCGCACGATTCCCTTTGTATTACACTATTTCTGTGGAAGAGGATTTGATCAAGGCGAGGCCCACTATGGAATGTCGGTGGACCTCAGAAAAGAATAATGCTAATAAGCTGTGAAGGGAATACCTTCACCAGAAGCAGAGACAAAGGTGGACGCCTGGCGTGGACCGAAGGTAGCGCCTTGCGAAGAGGTCACGGCGTCATCTGGACGGCGGAAGGGTGAACAAAAGGGTGGAGAGCACGGTGACAGCGACGGAGTAGATACTTGCTGATCACGTGACTTGCTCTACGGTATATATTGGGAGGATTGAGGATCCTCAAAGACTTTTTACGTGTGGGTTGAGTCCGCAGGGTACTTGAGATGTGACCTGGCTAGTATTGGTCGTGAGACTACTTAAGAATTACTGCGGTAATTTAAATACATTTGCTACCAGTTACGAGTGACGTAACTTGTAACAGTTCGTCATATGAGAATGTAACTTGTAATTTTGGAGGTTAAGATAACCTAGGTGGGTTATTCCGAAATAATTGTCAACTCTGAATTTATATGTGTTTAATCAATGCTTTCTGATAGCATTAACTGTGTAATAACAAATTTATGATTTTGAGAGTTTATCTACGTTTGTAAATACTCAGATTTCTATTTAAATTATATTAAATCATTAATTATTGTTATTAAACGTGTGTTTAATTGTCCGGGAAACTGGGCTGGTGGCAGCGAAAAAAACTACCATACGAATTGTGGTATTTATGTGAATCTCGCTTCTTCCAAACTACACACACCGCATCAGGGCTTGTGGTTTGATGTTTGATTGAGACGAAACCTGGCCAAAAGAATTTTACACCGCGAATTTCCGTGAAATTTTTTAATATGAATAATGGACATAACATTTGTTTATATACTTAACAATGATTTTTCACCAGAATTAATCAAATTTACTGGATAAAATACTTTTGGCCAGGTTTCGCCTCGATGTACTCCACTGTGCGGATACACGAATAGGTATTGAAAAGTGGCATTCAATAACCCTGTGTACGAGCCCCTTTACTTGCGCACCACTTCATGTTATGTACTGTTACTAGGAGGAACTGGTATACTTTTCCATCAACGCGGTTGACACCTATAGAAATGCAGACTAAGTTTGCTTACAGTCGAGTGACTTAATTACATATTTTTTTACGTCATTCGTAATACACGGGACGGAAAGGTCATATTTGTGTAAAAAATGACCTTTGTATACATAGATATATGTGTGATAGATAAATTGAGGTGGCTGAGTAGTACGATGCACATTCAGCATTTCTCATATCTCCAGTGAACGAATAACGTGCTGGTTGAGGAAGGTAACTAGAAATGTTGTAGATCCAGTTTGGAGATAATGTAGCACTAGGTGGTGTACCGTTATTTTGAAACTTTCCATTGCTAGAACGAGCGACATAACTGGTTCTCTCTCTCTCTCTCGATTTATCGATTAAGGCTTTGTTCGTACTATTGGACTGCCGTACAACTGGGCATACATTGATAAAGAAAGAAGGATGACATTTTTTCCCCTTTCAAGGAATAAAACGAAGTTTATCTCCTAGGTACCACTTTACATTCAGCATTCACTTCTATGATTTCCACGTACAACCATGAAGAATGAGCTGATACTACGAAATGTACTGAATAAGTCATTCGCATTAAATTTCGAATGTTAATTTAACATTTTTGCAAAACGAAGCTTAAAATTATGAAAAGAAACAACTTTTATAGTAATATATAATTACTATTTTACTTTATTTTCACAATAGTATTGAAATTAAAATAAATAATTTTAGTACATTGTAATATTTATATAAATAATAATGTATAAAATAATTTTTATTTTTCATCAGAATTGTTTTATAATATTCTAGGTCAATATTTGTCGTCAATAAGCTTTCTTAACATTTATTGATTTTTTCATGCTCCCAAAACCACACTTTTTATTTCAAATATCTCACAATTTAATACATTTTCCTCCTCCAAAAATTTGCACCCCTTAAGATTTTACTCTCTGAGCACACACCACATTTACATAGTGGCAAATAATATAATATGAGAAACTGCTAAAAATATCCATGCAATCAATTATAAATGTATGTTAAATAGGTCATTCGATTTAATTAATATATCAGGTGAATATTTTTATCCGACAAAATTGTATTCACGGCCTAGAAAGTTTTGCTGGTTGGGGTAATTTTAGACTGTCATTCATCTTTTCATTTGTGATTTTCACTCCATTCATACTCTATGATTGGTTAACGATGAACGATAATATTTCACTATCTCCCTTATATTTGATGGAAGAAATTGAAACAGTGCATCATTTTCCAATACACAATCAAATTTGCATCGAAGCCAATCACCATCAAATTGTACGTGACATTCCATGTTCACTCCATCTCCAGTTCTCTCTAGAGAAATTAAGTTACATGAAAACAAATGACGTGAGAGATCAGTAATATTAAATCGTCTCTGTATAAAATATCGACACGATGTTGAGATAAAAATACATTCACAAGAAAAATGTGCACAAAGTAATATTAAATTGTATGAAAGTGTATTTTTGTTACGTTCCGAAGATTAAATATCACTTCTCGATTATTCATTGATTTAATCTATTTCACAATCAAGAACTAATATTTACATTAGCTTGTCCGACTAATAAAGGTAGGAAACAAACTGGACATTCCAAAAGCTGGTTCCCTGTAAAATGCTGTCGTAGGAAATAAAGTTATGATCAAAAATCAGTTAAAAACTGAGTATGACCACGTGGTAATACATTAACTCTCCGGAAGCAAGCCTGGGACCATCCCATCGATTCCGACCAAAGGTCCTGAAACAGAGGCAGTTTGAAAATTTCTGCACACTCCTTAGAAAGAATAAAAAGTTAGCTACGTGTTACAACATCAACAGAATACCAACAAATTTGTACTTAATAAAACACACGAAAATAGTTTATAAATACGTAATATTGTCGAACTATAGATTATTCGGAATATATTGTTTATAAATCGTAACGATTAAAATAACTCTAAATTCGAGATAATTATTACAATAGACCGCCGCTCCCAGGCAAAAGCCCAGAGAATCCATAAATAAAATGCTCCTCCACCTGAAGGAAAACCGGAGAAAAACCTAGGGTGGAAAGTCTTAATTGTTTATGGCTATTTGATTTCCTTGTTAAAATGTGTTGACACACTCATAGGTGGAAGATGATTTTATGCGGATTTAAATATAAATGGAATGGTATTTTTTTGGTTATTTACTATCCTTTGGTTAAAATTTAGTGTAGACAAAATTATCACTTCTAAAGTATTTTTAAAATATATTTTTAAGGCATTGTAGCGGCGGACCGAATGCAGAAACACACTTGAAATATGCAATAGGGGTCGGGATACAGTAGAGGGATAGTTTTCTTTACAAAAACAGATGTAGATAGTTATGTTCATGTTTTATTTTTAACTAGTGTGGGAAATTTCATCAAAACCAGCATTCTGAATTAAGAGTGAGAAGGGGGAATGGAGAATTTTTTCTTTTCAAATCTCATGTCTTTTCAATTTCCAAGGCCAACTGTGTGGAGGTTCATCAAGTTTGTAAGAAAACTGCAGACTTGTTTAAAAGACGAAGAAGATTTTTATTGTCACAAAACCAAAGAACACGACAGTGATAATTGCTGTAGAACAGGGATGTCAATGGAGCACGTGCGGACAGCAGGGCACGGCGTACTTAGATACAGCACACTTCCTGTGAAGACAAGGCTCTACCAGGATTGCCCATAGTCCATCAAGTGAGACGGAAGATGTGGTAAAGCAAATTTCGTAACCAGTAGACCCAATCCAGAGCGAGTATAATAAATTTGAGAGCGTGATTGAGACCTCGATGCTCAAGGCTGTCGCATTTTGGTTTGCGTACGCCTTCTCTTGACACCACAGGAGTATAATCACATTTGAAGACCATTCAGTAAAGAGAAACCCATTCATCACTTTATTTGTGCGATAAATAAATGTATTTGTCTAAAAAGCAGTACAAACTGCGTGCGACCACGTGGAGGACAATAAACTAATTTACTCTCCGGAAGCAAACAAGGGACCATCCCATCAATTCTGATCAAGGGCCCTAAATCAGAGGAGGATTCTAAAATTTCAACAAAAATTCCTAGATAAGATAAAAAGTGCAATTACTTATTTTCGAGTCAATAAAATATTTAAAATACTAACTTATAAGAGAGTTGACAAAATATTAAATGCTTTCAACCAATGCGACGGTTCGCGTGTTAATAACTTGAAAAAAACCCTTCTCGTTGACACCACAGAAATATTTTGTTCCACCTATAAGAAAATATAAGTCAGCTCTGATAAAATTGTTAGTCCCTATAACGACTCAGAATAAATATGCTATTTTTGCTACGACACAGAGAAACAAAACCGATAATACTGTTATAATTCGGCCCGTTTGGAATTATTGCTTTAAAATTTTTAAGAAGAGACTCCAAATTGGCTGTATTTTTGAATTAACATAATTTTGAATTAACTGTAATATTGAATTAACTGTAAATTCCAAACGGGTGAAATTATTACAATATTATTTGATATTCTTTGCATATATGAAGGTTACCTTCCAACTAAAGCTTTTGTTGGTTTGCGATTATTTAAAATATTATTTGAAGGTACTTGACGATTTCTCCAACCCGAAAAAATACTACCGTATAGTAGTTTTCTGAAACTTCATGGCGCGACAACCCGAGTCGTCTCATAGAAATCCTGAAACTAAAAACCTTTCAACTTGTTATTCATGGGTTTCATTCGGTAGAATGATGTTGTATGAAGTATTTGTGATTCGATTGACAACGTGTAAAATCATGTAACGTGTTGAATATTATAGATATTGTGACTGATCTGTACTCGAATAACATTTCTTGACTAAGTGACATCTCCACTCTCAGTTCTCTCCAAATAATATTAATTTCAATGTATAGAGAAACTTTATAGCTTAGTCTTTTAATATGAACTAATGGAGGAGAACAAATTTTATATTTCAAACAAGTTTACTTTTGTACATTATAAGTCAAAATGCTGAGACGTGGTCAATACTGGAAGACTTTTTTCCTATTGCCCGATGGTTCTCATAAAACACTTTATCGCTCGTCATTTGCTGGTTCAATCCCTCTGCGAAAATAGCTCCAATTATGCCACTAGTGGCAAAACGTGACAGACTGCTACACAACTAGACAATAAAAAAGCATTGCTCAAAAGCTGCATAGCTTGATCTTAAACAGACAATTGTTTTAAACAAATTTTTTGATATTGAAAGATTTAAATATCTTAAATGACTCGAAAAAATTTGTACCTGCGTATTTAATACTAAAAAATGAGAGTAGATGAGCGACGATATGAACTAGTTTCTAAACTATTGTTTAATGCCTCAGCACAAACTTCTTGTCTCCAAATTCTGGTGTCTCTCATTTCTTGAGAACTAACGCTCAAATTAACCGCTTCAAACACCAAATACTTTTCTCCAAAGAAACATCTAAAAACAGTTTTCTTTTAAAAAAAACTGATCTTTTTGCACCTTTTTACGAGGTGATGGACTTCTCTCATGAATGCGAGAAACGTGTTACCAATTTATCTTTTCAGGAGTGGATGTTTCGAATAAAAAAAATTCATTATCTGCGGAAACATGAGGTGGCATGAGAAAGGGTATTCCTGAATAAATTCACTCTGGAAGAGGAAATGCAGTGACAGAAAAATAAAACATGATGAAATTACGTTTTATTACACTTGAGAAGAACTTGAAAGGTACATTGAAGCCTTCAGCAGCAGCTTTCCGTATTTACGTTATGAAATATTTTTTAAATTACATATTAAATCATCAACTCTACCACTGACGAAGGACAGTAACGTGACAAGATACAAATTGGGCCAAAAATCTATTTTAAAAATGTGTGCATATAAAACGTGTGTATAATACATATTTTAATAGAAATATTTATTTTGTTCCTGTATGTTGACAATTTTTTAATGAATATCACGACAATTCAGCAGTTGATTACTACCGTCGTCAGGTGAACGTTGTGTGTTCATTCAACAAATGGGTTCCTTTTATCTTGGTAACAAAAATAAATAAAATTAACTACGTATACAAATAAAACAATCCCATAGAAAAATAAAGAATATGAAAAAAAAAACATCAAAGCACAAAATCAAAATAAACACTGAGTTTTGGATAAGTTGTCAGAAATTGTTTTTTTTTATTTTCTGTTTTTATGGTTTGTTTTTTATGTTCTTTATGTTTTATGATAGTGTTTTATTTGTATAATAAATAAATTTATTGTCAAAAAAAACAGTACAAAATGCATATGACCACGTGGAGGACATTAAACTAATTTACTCTCCGGAAGCAAGCAAGTTATTTTTTTATATGTAATGCCTATGATTTTATAAGATTTTAAAACATGTGTTTTCCACATACAATATTTTCTATCATTAAATGAACAATATGTGAGATAACCCTAATTTCCTATTTTGTAATAGTACAGATTGAATAAACAAAAACTGTGCGAGGGAGGTAATTTATTATTTACTAAGTGCCGACGTTGATGTAAGCAGTTCAACGACGAAAGATATTTGACTTTTAGTATTGCGCCCATCAGCCAAAGACAAAAGATTTAAAATATTTCTCGATAACTACGTTTCTGTCAGTGACGGAAAAATATATAACGATTTTAATTCATGAACATATAGATATCTTGCAGACAATGAGCCACAATAAGCTCTGATAATATATGTGAAAAATATAGCTTAACGGATGTAATTATAAAATTACTATTAACGTCCATTATATAATAGATACATCATTTAAGACTTACGACCTTAAGACGAATATTTCTTTTCCATAAGGTCGCAAGTCTTAAATCATATATTTATTTTGATTATGTAATGATAAAACTATGTTATCATGTTGTGAATGGTTTCGTGTCTCTCAAACTTTGTGATGAACTCTTTATATGCAACACCTTCATTGTCCACTGCCATAAATGTTAAATCTAGAAGTGCAAGCTTTCGTGGCTTCGATATTTCTGGTACAATTACCCAATGGTGTTGTTTTGGTGTAGCTTCATTTGGCAGTTTGTTACTTAAAATGAGAATCCTATCTATCCGTTACTAGCTATGTTAGCAGCGGATTGTATCCAAAGTTCACCTAAAAATAGTAACCCGGCTCTTAGCTGCGGTAGCCAATTTTAGCTGGCCTTCGTTAAAAACAATTTTTTAAAACTTATCGTGAGTTAAAAGAGCTAAAAACATTTTAGACCATGAAAGAACTAACTGATTATTTGCGGCTTTTCTCGCATGAAATTTTAGTAGTTTTAAACGTAAATGTATTAAATGTAAGAGGGCAAATCAGAAAGGAAAAATAAGTATAATAAAAGTAAATATGTAATAAATACAAAAAATGCGTTATTGTTTGTCCTTGTTGTAAATTTAGACTACTGTAGTTTAATCTTTGGAAAAGTTAAGAAACATTTCATTAGAGGGTTAGGCGTTTATAATAATAAATTTATTGTCAAAAAACAGTACAAACTGCGTATGACCACGCGGAGGAAAAAAACTAATTTAAGTTATTCATGTACAAAGTACTACATTTAAGAAATTTATTTTTAATAACATTTGAAGAATGCAACTAATTTTTTTAAACAAGACAAAACTAGAATTCTATAGTTAAGAAAAATACCTGTGACTCCGTTCATTGTAATGCGCGTCCTTGTGAGATGAATGTGCTCTTGCCCGCTAAGCTCCTTTAAACCCAACCCCGGGCTTCGGCTTGTTAACTATGACTGAGACCGCAATTCGTAGTATATTGATATATGGTCAAGAACTCATTGGCTCAGGTTTGAGAAGATTTTATGGAGGTTTTGTACGATGATAATCAAAAGTGAAGGTTTACCCGATAGATTGAATGAACATAATGCAGTATGAAAATGCATTCTCGAATCATTATGTCATAGGTGACTTTTGAACTCACAATTCACCAGTGTGAAGAGAAGCGCCATCATGTTGAAGAATTCAAATAATTGATACCCTCTCTATTATTGGCGTCTCGATTATCAGTGGAACGGATTATTAGCATCTGACGTATACAAAATAAATTCTCGTACATAATTCAGATTTCCAAAACTTTTGAAACAACCTCAGACAAATTATTGAGTCCAATCCAGTAGTGGCCTATAATAGTATCTTTAAAGTGTAAAGTATATTAACATATTTTACTGAAATTCATGTGTTATTTAGTTTAATTAAAAAGAATCAGATGACAGCAATAATATTTGTTTACAGCTAACATTTTCATGGAATCAGTGACAGAGTCGCATCCTACTTAATTCCAGATCCTTATTTATATTTTCTTCGCATAAGGCAAAAAATTGCATGTTTAGAGCAAGGAGACTGTCTGTATATAGGAGTGGAAACTTATGGAGTGAGGGATTTGTACGAAAAACAGCGTCAGTTGCGAAGTACGAACCCGTCATCAGCGCTGTCAGACGGTGACACTGGAACTAATTCAACTGGTTTTAAATTATCCGATTCCCTTCATACTATGCGTGTATTGTAACCAAGGACACTATATTACTGTTTACATTTACATTTTCCTTATGTAGAGTGAAGTCAAAGAGTCGTTGGGAGGAGTGTTTAGACGCAGTGATTGAAAAGGGATTTTGTTATGACGATGATATCAATTATTGCAAAAAGGATCATAATTATGATACGACATACTCGAACGAAGCCGTGGTTTCGTATGTTGCCGGTTTTGTATCGAGAAAATTACAAAAGTGGACGACGTGTGAAAGTTGTATATCCACAGTAGTTTAAAAAAATGATCTCTCAAGAGAAAAAATAATAAATATTAAACAACGGAGGTCTGTTACTTCCTTCCGAAACACATTATTTATTAATCAAAAAGTTGGAAGACAAAATTATGGAATTTGTGTTTTACAAAACCTTAAACATGGACAGCTTACTTGTTATTTTAAAGAATATTTTTATCTAGATATATCATGTAAATATTATACAATAAAATGTATTCTTTATTTTTCTTTATATAATATTCTTTATATAATATTGTATTCTTTATATAATATTATACAATAAAATGTATTCTTTATTTTTCTTTATATAATATTCTTTATATAATATTGTATTCTTTATATAATATTATACAATAAAATGTATTCTTTATTTTTCTTTATATAATATTCTTTATATAATATTGTATTCTTTATATAATATTATACAATAAAATGTATTCTTTATTTTTCTTTATATAATATTCTTTATATAATATTGTATTCTTTATATAATATTATACAATAAAATGTATTCTTTATTTTTCTTTATATAATATTCTTTATATAATATTGTATTCTTTATATAATATTATACAATAAAATGTATTCTTTATTTTTCCCCCAAACAGTTTTGTTTAATGATTTGAAGTCATTATAAATTAACGACTTAAAGAAAACTAAACTAATAATTAATTAATCTCTGTGTAAGTTAAAATCTTTTTTTAACCCATGTAAACAGTAATATAAGTTCCCATGGTTACAATACACGTATGGGATGGAGGAAATTGGGTCTTTTTAAACCAATTGAATTAGATCCAATGTCACTGTCTGACGGCGCTGATGACGGGTTCGTACTTCCCAAATGTCGCACTTTTTCGTACATACCCCCACTCCTACTCCTGTATACAGTCACCTTGGTTTAGAGTCACAGTATGTTTCCTGTTCGGGTTATGTAGCGCGTGTTTTGTAAATTATCTGTGATATCGATTGTTAGCGACCACCGAGCTGATAAATTATTGCCGTAAAACGAGAGTTGATTCTAGTTGCAAGATACTGTAGTGTCTAAAAGAATCCACCAAATATTTTACACAACGAATGCAGCCTATTACCGATTGAGCTTCCAAATCACTGAGTTATACCGTTATTTATAGAGAAGTTGTAAATGGCGCCTGTAAACACCGATTACAACGTTTACTAACATTAATTTCACCAAGTGCTGTCTCTTATACNATACTTCAGACGAGTATTCTTTCACAATAATTAGACCATTAGACAATAAAAATTCATTATAAACTTAATAATTCTATCGACTGGGGTTAAAAATTCTAGTCAACTTTACTACAACATTTCCACCAATTCCATCAAAGAAATATCACTTTAGATTTATACTATTTTGTTCCTTTCACCAAAAAAATATCGTATTTCGACTTCCATGGCTCAAAATCAGCGAAGTGTGAAACCGTTACGTTTAACAAAACGCGGTCATACAACCCATCGGAAAACGATATGTGCCCGAGCGTGCCCGAGGCACAGATTTCAAATATAAAGGCAAGTGAATTCATATTCACCTGTTTCCGCAGCATGAAAGTTAACACATTTTTCACATTTACTTACTTTCTTGCTGAGCAATTCTTATCTCCTTAACACAGTTCTAATTCACACAAAAGAGTATTAGAAAGAAGAAGAAATCTTATTCATCCATAGATAACGAATTCCATTATTATTGTATGTTTCTTTCTTGAAATAATTTGTTACAAGAATATCCAAGAACTTAGATAAATGAATAATTCTTTGTATTTAATATTTTACATTGTTTTGAGCACGCTGCTTCTAAAAAATTCTAAAAAATAAACTAATGGAAAAATAAACGATGCAAGTTGTTATAATCTATGTAGACGTACACTTCCGCGGCCGGAGTCAATATAAACTTGTCCGGGACAAACCGTGTCTCAGAAGATACTAGATAGTAGACAATAGGGAGTCGTACACACCTCAGTCGCTTATGTTTTTCTGACACTGCCCCGATGAAGACTACAGTAGAATGACCGAAACGTTTGATAGTTATGTCTACTGAGGCGTGGTTTCTCCCGGACAAGCAAGTTTATATTTAGTAATTTATTTATTTCTCTTTTCCCTCGTTGAATAACATTAGTGGGTTTTGGAATCACAAATGAAATGTTAAATGAACTTCTCTAAAAATTATTTTAACTTTTGTCATGATTCTGTCCTTTGACTTAAAATACTCGTCATAGAAGTCATATGCTTTGTGAACATGCATTAATAACATTTGTCAAATAAATCGTGGTCATTGTCTTAGTGTGAAATATATTGCTCAACGATCGGAATGACGATTTCAATATAGATTGAAAAGTGAATTCAACGGATGTCTAGGGACTTGATAAACTGACATACAGTGTTTAAGGATGCATGGACAGAAATGTTGCCAGCGCTGTGCAAAGTATGGTTAATATTGGTGAAAAAAATTATAACTTAGTTGCTTTCCAGAAGATGTGAAACTGTTGGTGACACTTGGATACTGGTGACTGTCAAGCTTAGTGCTGCGTCATCTAGATATTAGTGGTAATGCGTGAGGCTAACAATGTACTAAGCATTATTTAAAGAACGTGATAAAGTCATGGATGCTACATTTTCTACGCTGTTTGTTGCAGTAAGAGTTCTGTGTAAAGTATATAATCTCCTTTACTCGATTTTCGCTATTCATATTGTTACGTATTGTTGCACCTATTCTTCGTGAATTGATTTTAATTTCTGTTTTCAACAGTTTAAAGAAATAATCAAACTAATGCGCTTTTAGGAAATTTTTGACGAATCCCGGGTAAACCGGGTGCGAATAGCTAGTATAATATATAACAAAATTATTCATAACTTGTAAACATCTCAATAAAATCTAACACTGTTTTAGGAATGTCAATCCACTGGTTCTTATAAAAAGATATGTAATGAGTCAAATCACGTTAATTATAAAAGAAACCCACAAGTGGTAATGACTAGTCAGTGGAATTATTAAGTACGAATAAAATTTTCAAAAACAAGTAAATTTTGTTTGGTATTTGTGTATAAAATAGTGCTGACTGGAAATTTTACTTTTCGTTCTCACTCATGAATATAAAATAAGGTTTACCGCATCTCAAATTACTTTAGTTTTTCTATAAAAAATAAACTTCGACAAGTCCCAAACTTGGAGTTTTAACGAAATAATGAGATCTCATTTTTGAACGTATCTCTATTTTATTTCCACGAGCGATAAAGTAAAAATCTAATGAAAACATTTACGTTTGACCTTATAGAGAAACAATCTCTGGGAGGCAATATTTTTCCGTCCGTTGTGCACCCTTAAACTTCCCTCCAGCGACGTAGCGATTTAATGCCCGTCGCTACCATCCCGGCACCCCACTTCACCTGCGCATTTCCGAGGCAGCGACCAACGAACGTCCGCTGTTATTTCGCGCGACCTCCGCGATCACCAGAGCGGCGCTCGAGAGCCTGCTGCTGTCGGCCTGGCGCTCACCCTGCGCCACGTCGCGTTGTCTCGCCTCGCCTCGCCTTCACCATCTTGCGACTAGAGACCTTAATCAAGAGCGAACTGTCAGGGGCGAAATTATAGAACTGTTTTTCTCATATTTCCGTAAAATACTACGCGCAGTTTCTCAAAGCTGTTGGAATCAGTTGTAGTTGATGACACGATTGTGTCGTTTCTCCTTCCCTTTCATCCAACTCTACCAATAAAAAGCGAGCACTAAGTGACAGCAGGCGTGAAAGCAGCTAGGAGTATTTGTGCGTAGTAAATGTAGCTGTAATGAGAAATTACGTACTCGAAAGTTGTGGACAATACTGACGGTTCCCTCTTTATTAAGGTCACTACTCGCGACCTCTCCAACGCAAGCGTTACTCACGAAAGGTCAAGGGCTCTCTCTCCCCACTCCACTGTGTCCCTCCACCCTCTTCGATGCGCAGGCGACCACTCTCATTGCACCGAGAGTGAGTGCGTGCGAGCGAGCGTTTGCTCTTTGACTGAATCACAACGCTGCAGTGTGGGAATGACGGGTTTACAGGGATGTCAAGAGGGGAAGGTGAAGTCGATTAACTGGTAAGGAAATTTGTTTTCACGCAGTTCCGATAGAGTACGGTGTACACGAGACGTTAATAATTGTTACCGTACATGTTACCGAAACTTACGTTGCAAAGAAACTATTATAGTTCGTGAATAACCTCTGCGATAAGGCAACCTGCCTCCAATCCTTTGATTGTAAACAATCAATGTTGTCCCTTTTTATTCTACTTTGGTAATCATGGTGTTAATTATATTATATTAGGAGCTACATCATTTTAAAAGAGGATTTTTAAAAAATTGAAATGTGTTTGTACCGTGCTATAGTTTCTTAAAAATACGGGGTTTATGCAATTTCTCAATATTACAAAAAAAAAAAAAAAAAACACGTACAAAGATGTAAATTTTATTTTTCTTCTGATACTTATTCTGGTCGTAGTGTAGGATTTGTAAGGGAGGGGTCTACATTACTTTTCAAACTCCCTCTCCTCACACATATAGACACAAATCCACATAACAAATGTGCGAGAGAATCTCTCATACTTTCTTCTTCCCGTACTGAACTGTGTTTAATTTTTTATATCTGTGAAGTCTATACTATTATTTTCCATTGATATATTTTTTTGTTTATCCATGCTTGTCTTTTGAAAAAGGAGATCAGGTTTTGTAAAATAAAGTAAAATATATTCAATATAATTAAACAAAAACTCATGCAAATTTTTAAAAGTATTTTTAAATTAAATATAAAATTCATAAATTACTTCAAATACCAGTAATCTCAATCAGACACTTTTCTTTGACTTTTAACACGCTGTAAACTCTGATAATGATGAGGTATAAAAATTGGAAACTCATATATCACTGTCAAAACATAATGTTCTCTATAACACAGTTTGCTCATTAGTATTAACCCTCAATTAGTCGCGCTACGGTCTTTTCTTCTGGGACATTGATATTTTGTCTAGAGTGTATTTATCTGTTCTCCTCACTGATCTCGATGATAGAGATCGGTTGTTCCCTTAGAAACACTAGTGTTATAACACCACAACACGATCCTTCCACTTTAGTCAGAATGACACCGAGTGCAACAGTCAAGGTAATTTGTATTCACGGCTCTTCAAATCTTCCGTTCACTACTTCCGAACTAATCTGGCCGGAAGTTTCGTGCGCGACAATTTGTGCTTTTTACAGTTTAAAAGTGTAGCAATTTCTTTCCGGGTCATTTTTTAAACTTTTATGAATATATTTCGTTCTCTTTTATACAAGCAATTGTGTATTTATATCATAAATATTGATTGTGACTTTTTTAAATTTTACCGTAACACTTATTTTCTTCCGTGCCCGAGTAATAATCTCTTTCTCTTTCCGCGACCAATGGAAATAACGTTAATAACCATTATTGTGAAAAGCCTTTTAGCTCCCTGAAGTGTGTGATAAATAAGGATTGTTAGTCCTTTCGAAAAGGTATCATTAAATCCAACCGAGAACAATCGAAATATTGATTTATCAGCTATGACTTCGCTGACAACTGTTACGTGGTTCAGCTGCTCGACCTTTTATGATTCAGAGGCGAGGAAAAATTCCTGATACAGGTTGTTGTTTTAAACAGTATATCAACTTTTCGTTCCAAGTCGTTTCGAAAGATGAGTGAGGACTCGAAATATCTTACTCGTGTGATATCCATTATATTGCAATATTACTCATATAACAAAAGAACACGTAAAAGAAGTTATTAATAATCTTGAAAATTTGTGTATTCGTTCAGTGAAATCAAAAGAAATGTTATAATCTAAAATTCCATTTCATCACAAAGAATTTATCCTCAAGTCGAATTTTTTATACACGTGATTATCACATCGCTTTATAACATTCTCATTGTAAATTCAAAAATCGCGATTTAGCGGTCTTCCAAAAGCCTGAAATAATTCGGCTCTTTGCATTTCCTCTTTCAAAGCGCTTAAACTTTTTCCGAGTGCTTTTCTTCTTCTTCACTTCAATGAATTGGTTTGGACTCGATTCTACGAGCGCGATTACGTTAAATTTAAAGCTGGATTTAATTTTCTGGTTTGGATTGTTTTCACATCTCGGCAACTGATACACTTTGTTGAATATAATAATTATTTAATACATTACAATTTTAATACTTTTCGTTTCTCCTATATTTGGTCTAAAACTTTTTTGTGGGTCTAAAAACATCCAACTCGCAAAAAGATGGCACTTTTTCTCCTAGATAAAAACGTGAAAAAAGCCGATTCGGATATCAATAGGTAAATAATTTGAAATATCGTTTAGAAAGTCCAATACTCATTTAATATTTATAGGTAACCACTCTGGTTAACTGAAAAATGACCCACGTAAATTAATTATGATAATTTTCCGTCCGTGTTCAGAGCATGGCATTGATATTAAGAATGTTTCTTTTTTACGAATTTTTGAAAAAAAGTAGATATACAATTAAATGTCCAGAAGAAAGCATAAGCAAACAATAATTTGAGTTAGATTGAAGATCTAATCTTTCATTACGTTTTTACCGATTCTCTAAAAGAAAGATTTGCTTTTATTAATGAGGTAAGTATTTAGTGGGACCATTTTTAATATAGTAAATTTGAGGAGTCGAAATAACTTTGGGTAGGAATAAGCTAGACAACGGAAGTTTACAAAAGGAGAGAAGGGTTTTTGACACACCTACAGTGCGTCCAACAGATACTGCGTCCAGATAGATAAACAGACCCTTCACGCCTGAATACGAGGCGAGAGCTTTCTTCCTTGTGCAGCGCGGTCTACCTGTCATTCATGACGCACTGCTAGACAAAACGACTTTTCTCATTTATATTCTTAGTCAAGTAATGTCTCGATCACAGAAATCGGAACAAAATTCCATCAAAACGAATAGAAACACAACCCTGTAGTATTATTTGCAAGCAACAAAAACTAGTATCTTATGGGCGATAAGCATGTAACAGTCATACACATATTGTTCTGAATACAGATGATAAGTATTCCTTCTTTAGGTAACATTACTGGTAGAAGCTAATGTATTTTAGGTTAACTGTTATTATTTGATTTTGCAATATGTTGCTTCAAAAGTTTTGTAAGTTGTCAGGGAGATAATAATCGCCTTAATAATCTACTTTGATGCACTCGAAGATACAGTTCATTCTAAATATGGGTGATTCCACGAAAAATGTCAAATTTGACTTGACTGGTTCAACGCAATTTTTTATACTTTTCTTTAATTTAGTTCCATTTATTCCATTAATATTTCTTTCCTATTGACATCGCACACTCATGTCTAGAGTAATAGATATTCATGTTTTAGTACAGCTTGTTCCTGGGAAGAGAGAAAGATACTACTCTGCAGTCAAAATTCTGTATATATTCTTACACTAACAAAATAACGGCTCCCTAAAAACCGGTAAATCACAAAATTATGAAGACGTCAAATGAATACTTCACCATGGAGGATCTAGCATGAAAAGATGAAAAAACTACCTTCACTCCGGTTTGTAATGGTGTTGGTCTAGTGGTAGTGTCTCTACTATATCGTTGATCGATAGCCCGGGTTCAAACCCTTGTTCGAGCGAAGTAGATATGGTTTTAAGCTGGTGTATTCCTCACATACTCCGGACGAATGTCGGTTCGGTACGATAAGTTTCCGGCAAGTGCAATCGACATCCTCGGAAGCTAATCTTTAACTGAGGATATCGACTGCAATTGCCGACGAAACGTTAAGTACTTTAAATATGACAACGCGGCTTAACAATCCGAAAAAGGATTTCTTTATTCAATTCTTTCAATATCTTGTCTACATTTAATCTAGAATCTTGAGTTTAAAGCAAAAGAAAGAACATCAATTCTGTACCTCTGGACAAAATTGTAGGATTTTTGGCGAGAAATTCTATTTCTTTCAGCTTTTTTCCAGTAGTATTGCTACTAATGATAATGCATTATAAATACACTCTATAAGGCTACAACTACTCCAGTTGTCTTTTATTGTTCTGAATAGTATTTTACTGACGGAGTAAGTGACACATTCTCCAGCAATACGTCCTTGCAGTCGTTTCCATCTAACAGCATAGTTTTCCTTCACTTATTTCTCCCTATTATTGAAGGGGTTGTAAATGGACGATGGTATGATGACTACGTGGTTGTCGCTGGTAAATTGCAAGTGTGTGGGATTGCCTTCCTAGGCACCTCCCTGAAACAGATGATTCATGAATGACGTGAAAGAGTGAATGTTGTTTAAGGGTTTAAGTAAAAGGGAGAACCCGAAAAAACCTACCGCAAAATCTCTTCGTCCAGCATTGTCAAATCTACTTGGATTATTCGAGATTTGACACATCACCAGAGGTAAAAGGGGTGAAGAAGCACTCGATGGGAGAAACGTAATATCTCACGTGTTTCCCATCGCTCTATTCAGAGACACGTACTACTACACAAAGTGTTTCCCATCGCAAGGAAGTAAAAATCTTTGTGACCATCTTTCTTGATTTCGAAAAAGCTTACGACACAACCTGGAGGTAAGGAATCCCACGTACATTGCACTCATGGGGATTCCGACATGTTCTTCATCTGTTCCTGGAGAGCTTCCTATCTGAACGCTCTTTCCGTGTTCGCCTCAATACTCATTTGACATCTAGTCATCCTTTGGAAAACTGTGTCCCATAGGGCTCTATCCGGAGTGTCACTCCTTTTGCCAAAGTCATAAATAGTATTGCGCCAGTGGTTCGAGAACCTGTGCATGCGTTTCTCTTCGTTGACGACTTCACCAACTATTGTTCGTCCAGCAGCATCTCGGTCATCGAGAGGGAACTCCAATTGGATTTTAACCGTTTGCACGAGTGGTGCATGTCTACCGGCTTTAGCTTGTCTGTATCCAAGTCATGCTGTATGCATTTCTGTATCTCCACATTGATTTTTGTTCGGGCCAACGTCTTCCTTTCGTACACTCCGCTAAGTTTCTGGGTCTCACATTCGACCGCACACTAACGACGCGATTACATACGAAAACTCCAATCTCGTTGTAACTCATCCCTGAACCACCACCTCTGACTAAGCGCATCATCTTGGGGTGCAGACCGCACTTGCCTTCTTCGCCTGTATATAAGTCTTGTTCGGTCTGTATTAAATTTTGTCAGTATTGTAAATTCCTCCGCATCACCGTCTACACTCAGGCCCCTTAAGAGCGTTCATCATGCAGGATTTCGCATTGCACCCGGTGGTTTCCGCACCAGTCAAATAGATTGCCTTCTGGCAGACTCTGGTAAACCATTTCTTTAACACGAGACATGATATTTTACTCGGATCTTACGGGGTGAAACTGATGAGGGTTTCAGATCACCCCACTCGTCATCACGTTCATTCCCCCAAATTTTGTTTATCTTATATTGCAAGAACTTGGTTACCCCACCCAGCGGGTGTCCGCTTTAAACATCTGTTTGAGGAAAATGGCAAATTGCTACCTCCTCCAGTGAAATACTCACACTCTCTTGGTCCTTCATGCAACCAACCATCGACTTTCGGCTGTCTCAACTTTCAAAGCAGGACACTCCTGCTGCTGCTGTGAACCAGCAGCATTTCGAAGAAGTGAAAACTTTCTATTTGGATCATATGTTAATATACACTGAAGACTCATCCCTGAACGATTCCGTTGGTGCTGCTTTCCACTGCCATAGTACCACCCGTTCCTTTCGCTTCCATTATGTTTTTATTTTCTATTAATTAAATGCTTAGTGACTACTTAATATTTATGGGAAATTAATTCTACATTTTTGGGAATTCGAGTAGGCCCAAAATTGACAAACAAAACAATTAAATAAAAGCATTAGTGATATTCTGTGAATCAGCGCTTGGGAAACAAAAGTTCAGATCATAATAATATAACCTTTTTGTTAATTTGATTGATGAATTGTTAATGAACACACAAACACACAGTACAATATTGTGACAATTCCCAAGTCGTGAATATGGTTTTTAACATTTACGTTCAACGTTTATTGTGGTCTGTTGTATACTGAGAGTAAAATGTTATTAAATCTTACACCGATTTGAGGAGATAGGATGAAATAAAAAATTAATTTTAATCTTAAGAATATTTCCGATGATTTTTGGTAACACAAACATTTTTCTCGGATTTCTTGATGAAACTTAATTTCTTTCTTCAGGACACTTAAAAAATTATTACGGCAATATTTATTTGAATTTCAAACTTCTTTTCTGACCATTACGACATTCTTCTTTGCTGTATCAAACGTCTTTGCTACTCAATATATATTCATCTCTTGTTCAAGTTCAAAATTTACATAATACAGAAATATAATACATAAATATAATACAGACCATCTGTTTCAATAATAATCATAATTGTGGAATTTATTGTTCGAAGTTCTAAATCATTGTAACAAAGTAACCATTACATTTATCAGGTTGAAATATTTCATTTCAAACTATTATTCTCTTAATTTGGTATTCATTAATTCGATCAATAATTTGGTATTCCTTATCAAGTAATTTTGAAGACGAAATATCGTGATGTGTCAATCGATTGTCTTTGGAATAGATACGGACAGATTCATTCTTGGGCTACGGTTCTTCTTGCTGTATTTTACTCTTGTTGCTGGTTCACAGCAGCAGCAGGAGTGTCCTGCTTTGAATGTTGAGACAGCCGAAAGTCGATGGTTGGTTGCATGAAGGACCAAGAGAGTGTGAGTATTTCACTGGAGGAGGTAGCAATTTGCCATTTTCCTCAAACAGATGTTTAAAGCGGACACCCGCTGGGTGGGGTAACCAAGTTCTTGCAATATAAGATAAACAAAATTTGGGGGAATGAACGTGATGACGAGTGGGGTGATCTGAAACCCTCATCAGTTTCACCCCGTAAGATCCGAGTAAAATATCATGTCTCGTGTTAAAGAAATGGTTTACCAGAGTCTGCCAGAAGGCAATCTATTTGACTGGTGCGGAAACCACCGGGTGCAATGCGAAATCCTGCATGATGAACGCTCTTAAGGGGCCTGAGTGTAGACGGTGATGCGGAGGAATTTACAATACTGACAAAATTTAATACAGACCGAACAAGACTTATATACAGGCGAAGAAGGCAAGTGCGGTCTGCACCCCAAGATGATGCGCTTAGTCAGAGGTGGTGGTTCAGGGATGAGTTACAACGAGATTGGAGTTTTCGTATGTAATCGCGTCGTTAGTGTGCGGTCGAATGTGAGACCCAGAAACTTAGCGGAGTGTACGAAAGGAAGACGTTGGCCCGAACAAAAATCAATGTGGAGATACAGAAATGCATACAGCATGACTTGGATACAGACAAGCTAAAGCCGGTAGACATGCACCACTCGTGCAAACGGTTAAAATCCAATTGGAGTTCCCTCTCGATGACCGAGATGCTGCTGGACGAACAATAGTTGGTGAAGTCGTCAACGAAGAGAAACGCATGCACAGGTTCTCGAACCACTGGCGCAATACTATTTATGACTTTGGCAAAAGGAGTGACACTCCGGATAGAGCCCTATGGGACACAGTTTTCCAAAGGATGACTAGATGTCAAATGAGTATTGAGGCGAACACGGAAAGAGCGTTCAGATAGGAAGCTCTCCAGGAACAGATGAAGAACATGTCGGAATCCCCATGAGTGCAATGTACGTGGGATTCCTTACCTCCAGGTTGTGTCGTAAGCTTTTTCGAAATCAAGAAAGATGGTCACAATGATGGCTTCAATACAAACGCTGATGAGATGGTGAATGGCAACGCAACAAGGTGGTCCAGCGTTGACTGCTGTTTTCTGAAACAACATAGGATATTGCTCTGAATGTTTCTCGGTTCTAGAGACCAAACAAGGTGACGATTGATCATTCTTTCTAAAAAAAATAATTGCAAACGCAGCTCGTCCGAGAAATCGGTGGAAAGTGCGACGGATTTGAACGATCTTTTCCCTCTTTTGGAAGTGGAATAATTATGGCTTGACATTATTGAGCACGTTCCTCAACGATGACTTCGGACGAAGTTTGAATCTGTCCATTCAGATCGGGGATGGAAAAAGATGACCACGAACCTTGAATTTTGCGAACTTTGTTGCAAACTAGCGAATTTTGATGTAAAAGTTGATTTGGAGACTGATATAACTATGGACACAGATTTTGGTTTTGGTGTTATCGTATACTTTGTATGTATAAGGATTTTGCACGCCAGGCATTCGTCTTTGAAATCAGAAGGGTCATCAAATGAAGCTTGAACACCACAAACACACATCTTTGGTTTCTTNCTTTGAAATCAGAAGGGTCATCAAATGAAGCTTGAACACCACAAACACACATCTTTGGTTTCTTCATTTCTTCCAAAACCACCTGACAGTCAAATAATGCTGTAGGGGGTTTCGGCGCGGTGACCGCTGTTGCAAAGGATTTCGTGATATTTACTGAATTCTTGACGAGGTACCGACGCCTGGCCTCGGGGAAAGACACCCTTTCCGTAACGCGGATCCTTCGGATGTCTTTCTACATGATAAATTTTGTACATGTGTTGGAATTGGACGAATGGATTTCCTTACTATTAACACAGTACGGAGGTGACGAGCAAGATGACGAATCGTGCTATGACTTACCGCACACAACACACACTTCGCAGAGTGACGTGCACCGGTCGAATATGTGACCGAATCTCTGGCACTTAAAACAGCGCAGAGTATTCGGCACATACTGGTTCGCAGGGTATAAAAAGCACATGATATGCTTTTCGGCAGAGAGAGTCTAACGAACGTCAGAACCAGTGTGGAGTTGGTGACGAACTTTCCCAGCACCTTCCTCTTGATTCTGTGGATATTAATCACCCCTCGGACTCAAAGAATGCCTTCAAATTTTCATCGGACTCATGTGCAAAATCTTCGTGGTTCATGACGCCTTTGCACATGTTCAGGCTAGGGTGTGTGTTGATCTTAAGACCAACAATTTCTTTGAGTGACATTGTTTAACACAAAGCACAAATTTCTGCCGGAGGACACTCAGCCTGAAGATTTGAGCTGCAAGCAGGAATCTAAGAACAGCGTTTTCACAAGTGTGAATGCAAAGAAGATCACTTCAATAAAAAATACACCTATTGTTGAAGCAGAATTAATCTCATTGGAGCTTATAAAAAACAAGATTTCATTGTCGTGAAGAATTTCAATTGCCTCGCCAATAATAAGTTCAATCAACAAATAATTCACACTATTTATAATGTGAATGTTAAATAAATGTTTCAATATGAAAAAATGAGCATAAAATAAATTATATACGATACAATACGTATTTTTTATTCTTCTTCTCGTTGCTCGTAAAAAGGCAGCCCTAAAAATATACAATAAAAAAGAAACAAATGAATACCATATTATTCGTCTGTCAAGGTCGAGCTATCGCCTCGCTCTCTGACGCAGGAACTCTGAAATATTTCCTTCGAGAACTAATAACTTTCAGCCGGTCACTGGCGCGCCCTGTTGGCGTAAGTTGATACTACCCTTTTGCGAGGGAGAAACAACTTGTATAATTTTGCTATTACCACCACGGCCATCAGCCGGCTACTGAAGAATATTTTACTATATCTTCAAGGCGGGAATGTCAATTCTGCCGAACTGCGCAAGCGNAAGAGCTGGCTGACCGTCTCAGGTGCCTTCAATCTGTCACCTGCACGATCATTTCGAAACAGTGATAATAATGTCTATCTACCTTTCTGTGCGAGCCTCCAACAGAATTTCGCCATTCCGCTGGCGCACGACACACTGAAGCTTTCCATTGGCACCGTCAATTGATTTCGCAAGACGTACTAAGCTAATAGACTTAAAAACACTTCATTAACAGGAAGCAAGGCTTTGTGAGCTTGTCGCTATCCTTACAAAGGAAACCGTGTAAATCCACTGTTTCACCAACAATTCGCCTCGTCCTAGAGGAAGAGGGTACAGGGGCGGGTTTATTTGCCACGCGAATGGACTTAATTTCATCGCCGTGTTCCCGAACCACCACGAAGACCAACAAGGGGACATACCCCACTGGAGTGCCAGGTTTGACACGGGGACATGGCGAGGACACTCAGGTTTTTTTAAAGCCGGGGTCCGCACCAAGACCGTTGACCAGTGGGAAGATCACCTCTGCGCACCCCCTCACCATGGAGTTCAGTCAGAGACCTAGTCTGAGCCGATTCGTCGGTTAGCCCCCGATCACACGTCTAGAAGTGGTCGAGGCCAAAGAGAGAGTATTGGAAGTCACAAGCATACGAAACTCCGTAGGGTCGCATGGACCCCTCAACTCACCACCACACCCATTCCCTCCGACACGGATCGCCATGCACGGAAAACACATGGATGAGCGTTCTCTGAGCCTTCTTGAGAGCTTTCTCTGTATTCCACCGTCAGGACGTGGACCGACTCACTCGGAAGGCCGTCAAAAAAACCCACCTCAACGCCAATTTATTTACACTAAATCAAAGAACTACTAAACCAGTCACTGAACAATTTCTTCCGTCTACGCGGGTTCATGAAATGTTCGCTATACATGCTGGAGAACACATACCTCGATTCAGATCCATAGAACGGCACAACGTGCACCTCGGAAACTTGTGATGACTGATAAGGTGGCATACTTTTCGTCTCCACACTCTTCTTTGTAAATCCTGCAATAAGTAAAAATAATTGACAGTATGTAACAACAAATTATGTTGACCAAACAAATCGAGCAAAACAAAAATCGAAAATTTAAAGTGACTTAAATTATTCTTAATTTGCTTGAATTATATTCATTAAATATTTTATCATCTACGAAAATATGTACCTCAGGTTTTAGTAGGAGAGCCATAACATCGTACTTTGCCCTTTTCGAACAAATTGAGATGAAATACAGGGTGACCAAATATGGAAGTTGACTGAACAGGTTCTCTTTCATTTAAGTCCAATTCATAAAGTAATTTTTGGAAACTAAGTAAATATTTTACGAAGTAACTTTCAAAGTTCGAAAGGTGCGTCTTGTTTAGAAAATAAAAAGACAATTTAAAATAATTTATGGAATTAAATCCGAATCGATCCTTATTAATCTCGCGAAGATAATAATTAAAAAAAAAATGTATACCACGAATTTCGTGTTGAAATGCTATGTAGACCGTGACATTTTCTCTCTAATATTCAACAGCATATCCATTGCTGATACCCCAGTGTATTTCAACGCTTCCTCGCAGATGATCAGGACTTGTGCGTGGAGTAAATTCACAATTACCGCAGAATTGCACAATGGAACGCTGAGTATATCGTAATCGCTTTTAATGCTCGCGCTGCTAATTTACAGGCCAGTCACTAAACACCATTTCGCAGTAATACTGATGCTGTAAACCAACTCGTTGGCTTGTACGTTGAGGAAATACATAGTAATTGCACCATCTCACTAGACCTTTCAGATGCTCTGGAATTAACTAATGAATATATAGAATTCCCTAAGTACAAAACAATAATTGTTTAAACGAATGTTAAAGCATTAAATTCTAAGAGATGTAACAAAATAAAAACTTGAGTACGAATTGAAGTATTATCGCCAACATATCATGTATAAGAGATTTCGAAATATTCTACTTTCTCGTATTGCTTTGATTTAAAAATAGTCATCTTTGAAAAGTTTCGGCTTGTTAAAAATTAATGGTCGCCAATTTTACTGCTGTAAACTTTTCAAACACCACTTGAGGAAGTCACCTCGAAAAAGAACAATGGTCGACCAAAATAAACAATCTTTCATAGTATGAATGAGTTAAACTTGAATTAAAGCAATGCAAATTCATACAATCAAATGACACTTAACGATACAAATTCAGTCAATACATTCCCTGAGGAAGCTCTTCAAAAAATATTTAAAAAATCGAAACCATATCTAGTGAGGTCAAAGTGAAATGGAAAGAGGGAATTGTTTTCCGTGTAGTAATTTTTTAGTAAATTATATAAAATTTATTTAAATGAGTAAAAGTGAAGATTTATAATTTTTTATATAATAATTTTATAGTAACAAAAGATATTGAATTCGGGGAGAATTAAAAAACTGAGACATTATGTTTAAAAAAAGTAGCATTCAGAAAATCCCCATTTCCAGTATTTTATGGATGATGAAAATATATACGAGAATTTTCCGAAACAATATGCCCCATTTCAGTTATGGACCACATAAAGCAGTGAACCTACATAAAAACCCTATGATCGTTTTTTTCGCAAACATAAACTTCATAGAAGTTCTGACCAATGATTTATCATCGTTGACAATTTTTTCCAATGATTCCATCGGATTAAAGTTGAATTACAGACTCCTCATTGATATGATCTGTGAGAAACTTCAAAAATTCACATACTCCTTTCTTAACTGTTTTGGTTAATTTTGAAGTTAGGAAACTGAATCAACGCTATGACGCCGGTTTTTTATGGGGCTTTAGAGCTTTCCAACATCTAGGTCATTCGAACCCTTGACATCGTTGTTTGCATCATTTTGTATCATATCAACGTGATGCAAATACGCACTGAAATTACACACGCATTGAGAGAATACTTGTACGCCGGTGCATGTATGACTCACGCAATGCGACAATCACGTAGCACATCAAGTAATCTAATTCCCAGTTTAGCAGACCACGTGACATGGGGTAAATAGGTTTCATTTGATCATGGCTCGTGTTACAAATTTGAGTATAGATTCTTGGCGTGAACTGGAGGTTAGTTACAGACAGTTAAGTTGGAGGTAATGGTTATATTGTTGTCGCCACAATGGCATTTTGCCGTGCAGACGAAAATAGATTCTTTTGTATTCTTGACAAATTCTTATCTCTAGCAACAACTTTCATGGGACCTGGACTGTAATCTCCTACACTTTACAACGAAGTTAACTCGAAAAACCAAGTCACTGGCTTGCAAATACAAAAACCTTCCTTGTCCCTTGTGTTCCGAACATCACCAAAACCTATGTTCGTTCTGCCAACGTGAAAATACAAATATCTAATAATGTAGTCAAACTTTGCTCACTGTAAAGCCCTAGAGAGAAATGACGCTATTGGATGTACACGGTCACGAGTTTTCTAAGTGCTATTGCGCATTAAAGGCACATGCAATCAACTAGCAATACTACAGAACATATGCGAAGAGCATTGTAAGTTATGAGAAAATAACAAAAATAAGAACGGGTGCATGAGTAGTGATTGAGGTAAAGGAAAGTGCTTTAGGATGCGAAAACCGGTCACGAAAATCATTGAGTAACGCCAAAAATGTAATGTAAATCCACAGGATAGGCCAGGCAATGTGTCTTTATCAGTGGGTAGATTCCCCGTTGCCAGGTCTAATGAAGTACTATTTGAATTTAACGCCAAGGTTTAACTAAAGTCATTACTGTTCAAGATGCTGTATTTTGAACGTTTTGTCACTATAAATTCATTACAAAATTTCTTCATTGGCGTATTTTTTCTTTATATAAATTAAATTCATTTATTCTACCTATATTAAACTTATTACTGAATACAAAACGTGCAAAAAAAGAAAAAAAAAGAAGCTCAATAGCTTCTACGAAAAAGGTCAAAATATTTATTACTAAAATGTAATTTAATTCTAAATAATTGTTGCCAGCTCTCAAGAATAATTACGATACAATAAACATTGGATTTAAATGCTCTTTATGAACAAGTTTTCCGAAATAATGTTTTTTACATTTCAAATAAACATTACATTTTTTGGCCCAGTGAACTGTATTATTCGTGTAGAACCAAAGGTGTATTGATCAGGCATAAATGATCGAAAAATATGTAAAGTACAAAGGAAAAGCGTGATTAAATAAAAAATGAAAGCAATCAAAATGAGACACAATAAATATAAATAAATGACAATGTTAATTAGAGAGACATTATAAATAAAATATATTAAATTTATAAACGACCGGTAAATCTAAAAAGTCCAACATTACCACGATATGACAAATGGGTTAGTAAGAAAATAATGTTTTGTCTAAAATGAAACAAATGAAAAAAAAATACAAAAATTTATACAGATCGATTGATTTCGTGAAGAACACATAAGTAGTTTTCTGAACAATAAAATTAACATTAAAACATAAAAAAATGTAATTAAAGACTCTGAATATAAACTGAAATAAATTAATAATGTGGCATGTAATAAATAAGCGGCGTTGTCATAAGTGACGCACTCACACATTCGTCAACACAAAGAAAAAACTATTACATATAGAATCTTAAAATTTTGACAGAATGTTGCTTTTAAGTAGTAGAGGTCCACTTTTGAAATTTCGATTTTAAAGGGGTATTTTTGGTTGAAAAGTAATTCTCAAAATTTTTATCTTAATCTCAATAACTAATTAAGATATTATCACGTAAAATTGCTTTTTTTAACTAAATTAAAACGAAGGAAACATCTTAATATAAGGAATTCCAATTAGAAAATATCGGCATTTGAACACTATTTTATACATGCGATCACATCATCGAATTTTTTATTTTATCCAGTAACTAGCTGAGTACCTGCGTCTTTCCTCGCGTTAATTTTGCAATATGTCTGCACCTTTAGGTTTTCTCATATTCCCATTGATATCCCCATTGTTTCAGGATGAGGCGATTTTTTAAAACAAATTATCTAGGGTCTTTTCTAGGGCCGGTGTCAGTTGAAACAATAAATCTTGAACTTAAAGTTATTTTAATATTTACTGTTTATAAATTCTATTTTCCGAATAATCTTTAGTTCTATGTTCTTGTGAAATAAATTTCTTGTGTTAAATTACAAATTTGTTGACATTATTATACTTTCATCTTATCTAGGAGTTTGTTGAAAGTTTTCAGTCCGTGTCTGCTCAAAGCCCCTGATCAGAATTGATGGGATGGACCCTAGCTTGCTTCCGCAGAGTAAATTAGTTTATTGTCCCCTACGTGGGCATACCCATTTTGTACTTCTTATTTGACAATAAATGTATTTATCCAGTAAGAATGTTATCCATTAATGTTGGAGGTTTGATACTATTGATATGTAACCTCTGTCCCTTATTTTCAATGACGTAATTAGAAAACAGTAATTCCCCATTTCACTTCCTTAGGGGTGAATTTTCATAAAATCATTACTTAGCGGACATTTTAGATAATTTTTCTGGTCACGCTCATCTCCACCTCTGGGGATGTCGTGCACCTTATGCGGACGGAAGGATACATTATGTCATTGGAAATGGTATTGCTCATCTTAAAATACACAAAAACATGTACTCGACACTAAAATTGGTCTTTCTACATTATTTATACGTCTCGCCCATCCCAGTCCCAGCTCTAAGGATACCACGCCTGTATGTTTTGTGAACATAAATTTAACGTCATGAGCAGTTTTAAACTCTCATCAACCCTAAAATTCCGATCCGATGCAATATTCATTGTTTTATGTTTCAAAATTAGTTTTCATTAATTTTTATCCGTAAACCCATATCCACTCCCTTGGTGCTATTGAAGTCTTTCTTCCTTGAGGACTGAATTTAGACTTACACGATATCGGGACATCACTATCAACTCAGGGGCGCCGAAAATTATGAACTCGTCAGTTGTACCTGTCATGTTCATATTTTTTTCCTCGCATCTCTTTCCCTAGGGGTGCTGGTGTTTATACGGGCTGATTGTGGACTTTGACGTGTTCGAGAATGTCACTACTAATTTCAGCTGCCCCGAAAACTACGATCTCAATAATGCTACCGGTCCCTTTATATTTCAGTCCTTCTCATTCCCAACACAAAATGTGTTTATTCTTTATGGGGGGGGGTGATGGTTTACTTATGTGGCATTGAGGGTGTCACTTCAATTCAGCTGTCCCAAGAATGATTAATTTAACACCAATATCGGCCGTGTTTTTATTATTTTTCCCTGTCTCTCATTCCCACCCGCAGCCCCAGGTGCTAGAAGTATATTATCTCTTATGTGGACTGATTGTGAACTAACAAATCGTTGAAGGCTTCCTTATCCAACTCAATGGCATCGATAAATATGGTTTCAATTCTAATATCGGTTATATCCATGATTTTTACAAGTCCTCCTCTTCCCACCCCGTCCCTAGGGGGACCAGGGATGTCTTACCCCCCAAAGTGCTTGTTGTCCGATTGTCATTTATGTATCAAGTTTGGTTGAAATTGCTCCAGGCACTCTACAGTAAATGATCCTACCTGCCAAATTTAAAGTTTGTGTGCTTTGTAGTTTCATATTTATAGTTTGTGGATTTCGTGATTAGTCAATGAGTGGTATTTCGCTTTTATACACGAGTATATTGGTAATGTTTTAATTAACTCTTCTGTAAAATCAGAGTTCACGGTGTTGTCCCGTCCATTCAGTAGTTGGGGAAAAATGTTAATTCTGCGAAATGATTATGTTAAGAATGAGATATCAAAACAAGTACGAACCTAGAAATCCAGGAGTAATTCGTATTGATCGGTTGAATGATTTGAAATAAAGAGAATTCTTCTCCAGAGTATCTTCAGATTATCGAGATTTCGAAAAATCATTGACACATTCATATAAATCTATATATTTCAGACATGTTGCCAACTACCTTATTCATTCACCAAAGAACTATGTTTGGAATACTAAAGTACTCAACATTATTTTCTCGTAATTTTTATTACTATGTCACATATTCAGAGTGTCGATCTCAAATCCTTCACACCCCATTCTACGATAAAAGATAATAGTGAGTAGTCAGGTGGGAGTTCGGTAAAGTGAACACCTCTGGAAAACATGAAAAACTTCATTCTGGGCAACATGCTTACTAGTTCGCGCAAGTATATTCTCCGTCGCTATAGAGTTCACTATCCGTTAAAGAAGGCGAGAAGAACAGAAAGTATTACGAGAAAATATGAGACAATTGGTGAATTTGAGAAGAAAGAAATTCCACACTATCCAGTGAAAATTCTTCACATTAGACTTCTACTTTTTCAAGCGTTTATAAAACTTTAATTCCGTTCTGAAATATTTCTGACATGCCTGAAACATTTGGTTGGGATTCATTAATTATATAGGTCAATTCCGTCACAGCAAACAATTCTTACGTGACAAGATGATTAAGCACTAACTTTCTTATTTATTTTATTTATTTATTTAATGCCTTTTGGCGAGGTTCAGGCCATGAGACCTGCTAGTCTACTTAACATGGGACCACGTTGGACTTGCGTAAGGGAATTGGGAAGGAGAAATCTTGAGTTTGTCGAAAAATTTAGTGAGGGAAACCCCAATTGAAAACCTCACCCAGTTCGGCCGAGCAGGGTTTAAACACACGCTCTATCGTTCAGCGGGATCGTGTTAGCGAAGACACTACCACTAGATCACCGCTGTCGGTTCTTATGAAGACGCTTGTTGATTTTAATCGTAAATAGTGAGAGGAAGGAAACATCCACAACTGTTTCAAATAAATCACAAAAAAGAAACAAATGTCTGTAATTCCAAAACGTTTATGTACATATTTGCAAGTTGGCAGCACTGTCGCTAGGTCTTACATTTAGTGTAAATCAATTTAGTGTATCTTTTGCCACTTACAGGAATATGATGGGGATATGATAATTAGTCATGAGCCAGCGCTCAGAGAGGACGAATCGTTATTTTAGAGATAAGGCATTGTACCGGTTGCTAGAGTTTTAAGCTTGCGTGCATGTGCCGGTAGTTCAACTAGATACGTCCAGTATTCACTGATTAAATTTTGCAATTTTCTTTTATTTTACTCTCATTTACTTTACTCATTGTTTTTTGTGCTATGGCGAGTTGTGGTGTTTGTGTTTAGCCCATTAGGGTGAAACAATGTAAAATGTTATGCAGCGATTGTGAACGGAAGTTCCACTCCGCTTGCTGCAAAATGAGCAAGGTTGACCTAGACTGCATCACCGCTGACGGACTGCCGTGGAGGTGTAAGTCATGCTCCGAAAACAAAAGAAGAAGTATGCGGTTTGATTCGGAGGTCCAAGAGTGGAAACTTAATCTAGGTGATATAATGAAAAAGAAAAATCAAATTGTGGAAAATCAAAAATCACAGAAAACCAACTTCAATAAATCTTATGAAGTTCTAAGTGACAAAATCGAGGAAAACACCAAAGCTGTGAAAGACCAGAGTAGCTCTATGCAGAAGTGTATGAAGATTATTGACGAATTACTGGAGGAGAACAAAAGTCTAACGAAGAAAGTGACAGAACTAGAACTAAAGATGGAGGACATGGATCAGTATTCTCGTCTGAACTGCGTTGAGATTCACGGGATCCCGGAAGAGCAACACGAGGATGTGGTCGGCGTCGTGAAAGAGGTCGGGAAGTCATTCGACATGAACATATCGGACTCAATGATCGACGCCTGTCACCGCCTTGGAAGAAGATGAACTGGACCCAACAGCCCACCATCGGGAATCATTGTGAAGTTTGTCAGGCGTTTGGACAAAGACGAGCTTTTGAGGAAAAAGCTGTCAAAAGAAATTTTTCGTGTCGTGTCAAAAGAAATTTTTCAACGAGACACATGAACTTGAAGGTAGGTCAGCCGGTTTATATCAACGAGAGGAGGACTGTCACCGGCGAGGAAACGGCTGTTTGCGGAGGCAAGACGGGTCAAAAGGGAGAAGAATTTCATGTTCCTCTGGGTGTGATGTGGAAGAATCTTCCTTAGGAAAGGAGAGGTGGTTCCAGTTGTGCAGGTGACCTGTCAGGTTGATCTGTCTAATTTGTAATTACTTTACATCACTTTTGTTCTTATTTCATCAAAGCTACTTTTTATTTGGAAATTGTTATATTTTTCTTGGTTACTAATAGATTTAAAATTATTATATATTTAAAATTCATTCCTAACTTTAATATATAATGTGTAAGCGTAATACTTCTAATTTTCTTATTAAATGTTAAATGAGACACTAATATTTAATCAGAATGTTAGAAGTTCAAGAGCAAACTTCGATGCATTTTTGGCAGAAATAAAATCATATTTTATTTCCAGATATAATAATTTTAACTGAAATTTGGGTAAATTCTAGCGAGGTCAACTTATACAAAATACCTAACTACAATCTTTTTTCAAAATGTAGTAATTCTTTCAGAGCTGGAGGTGTAGCTGTTTTTGTTAAGTATTCAATTAAAATTATAGATTATATACAATTCCAAAGTCAAACGGCTGACTTAATTCTATTGTTTTTAGAATTATTAGGAAAAAAAAATTGCTATATTATCTTTGTATAGGTTGCAGTCTTTCTCAGCTGATCTATTTTTAAATGAAATTAATTATTTATTTGAAAAGAAATTTCTGTGGATGCACATAAAAACTTTCTGTGGATTGGTGACGTCATCGTCAATATTTTAGACTTAAATAATCACAGATCGGTAACTGATGAATACAATGCTTTGATGGCAATAAATGGTTTGGAATGTGTGTTGAAGGTGCCGACGAGAATAACTGAGTATTCCGGAACCTGCATAGATGATGTATTTGTTAGAAAATCAGACAAGGCTATTATATCAGTGGATGCGTCTGTACGGCATTTGGGCATAACCGATCTTTCTCTGGTGCAAGTTGTGATCCGTATTTGGGCAGGGACGGTGGGAGGGGAATGATAGGTTCACCTCCTCTCCCTCCCGCCGTACGCTATCGCATGGACTACATTCTGCTTGAACAGCTGTTGGATAGCGCCGACTGGTCTGCTGTTTATAATAATACTGACGCGTCGTCTGCTTATGATACTTTCTTTCAAATAGTAGAAATGCTCTTACTCAATGTAAAGTTACAATTAATGAAAATAGGGAAAGATGCAAAAATTGAAACCTTGAATTAATGACTTTATTTGCATGAAATTTAAGAGAAGAAATCACATATATAATTTAGTTAAAACCCTATGAACAAAAACCTCAGAAATTATTACAAACATTTTAGAAATAAATCGCGTGATGTCATAAAGTTACTTAAAGAGAAATATTGTAGGAGAGAATTTGAAAAGTGCAAAGGAGATTCAAAATTTACTTGGAACTTATTGAACAAACTAACAGGACAAATGAATGTTGAAACCAGTCAAATGAATATTGAAATAATCAATGAAATAATTGATGACCCTTATAAAGAAGCAAATACATTCAATAAATTCTTTTTAGATATAGTCAATTAATTGGATCTAAACAGTAAAGTGAAAAACCAATGAGATAAAGTATTTGGGTGTCATATTAGATAGTGAGGTTTTACGGAAAACCCATGTGATGAAACTGAAAAATAAATAAATAGTATTTTGAGGTATTTTAATTTTTTTCAACTTACAAAATAAAAATAATTTTACTGTTAAATCAGAGTCAAAATAATTTTTTATAAAACTAGTTGTCTTACAGGAATTTATTCAAGTAATAAAATCTCTGAAAAATAATTATAAAAGTTATTGAAAAATTTATGAAACTTTGGCCGATAATTTTTTTAAAAAAATACAGATTTTCTTAGTCAAAATCAATTTGGGTTTAGGTCTGGCCTTAACACAATCATGCATTTTATGATTGATGTAAATTACGTATTAAATGAAGGAAAAGGTGAAAGTGGCTTGTTTTTGGACATTAGAAAGTGGTGTACCCCGAGGGTCAGTTTTAGGGCCGATCTTATTTATAATTTACATAAATGATCTCTGTGAGGCACAACTATATGGAAAATTAATATCCTTTGCTGATGATACGACCCTGTGCTATATAGAAAAGGACTGGGAATCAGTGTTTTCAGCCATGACAAATGACTTAAAATATTTTCAGTGGTGGTTTACTGCAAATCATATGCTGTTGAGTGCAGAAAATTAAATTTATTGTTTTCAATTGTAAAAATATTCAGAATAATTATGACCAAGTTAAGTACACATGTGCCAATTGCCTTGGACGACAAAATGATGTATGTGTAACAAGTAAATGCACTTCAGTAGGAAGAACCAATGAGATAAAGTATTTGGGTGTCATTTTAGGTAGTGAGGTTTTACGGAGAATTCATGAGATGAAACTGAAAAATAAACTAAATAGTATTTTGAAGTACTTTTATTTTTTAAGAAGACTAACTGATGGGGATAGTTTGCTTATTCTGTATTATGCATTGATACAGAGTAGGATTGGATATGGTATAGTAGTTTGGGGAAATACTTATAGGACTGTCATAATTCCAATCAAACAGAAACAAGTGGTGAGAATAATTTTAAATAAAAGTAAATTTGAAATTTCACATCCTCTTTTCTTAACTTTAAAAATTCTACCTCTTAAATACATTTATATTTTTAATGTTTGGAAGCTATTTTATTCTAAAAGTGAAAATTTCCCTCAACATGACAATGTTTACAGACAAAAACTTAGAAATGTTAATGATTTTTTTGTTCCAAAACCTAATCTTGCTTATTTTACCAGAACCTATAATTTCATTTCTCCAAGAATGTTCAATAAGTTGCCTGATTTTATCAAGTCTGCCTGTAACAAGTAGATTTTTAAACTGGACTAAACATGGTTATTAGAAAGAGAGGATATAAATTTCTTACTTTTAATACAGGAATAAGATATTTTATTTACTTGTTTATTATTTTTTTAGAATCAGTGCAAGATATTTGTTTTTTACTTATTATTATGTATATTTATTTTTATCTTTATTATGTGTAGAAGAATATAGACACATTATTGGGATCCATTTATTTTTAATTTTATATATCTCTGATTGCTGAAAATAGCAATTTAATTTACTGTAGACAGGACAGGTTCCTCTACACAGGATTTCCTTAGTGACCCTAAATTTTGTTGAATTCCTTATAGACAGTGAAGAAAATAAACTTATTATATTGAGATACATTTTTTTACATTATGTGTAAAATGTACTCGATTTTGTTTTCTTGATCAGACCTGACAGGAAGGACATTTTATTTTAATTGTTAATCTTAAAAATATCCTATTATATTGTGAAAGTAAATTTTAAGTTTGTGTAAAATGTAAAAATTCAAGAAAATAAACTGATTCTTATTCTTATATAAAACAGATGCAAGAAATTGATTACTCAAATATTTTTGTTTTATGAATATACTCCATTCACGTGCATGACATGATTCAATAAATCAGTAATTCTTAAAATGTGCTTCGTCTCATTTTAATATCCGTCACACATCACGTCTCACACATCACTACTGATTTCCATCGCAAATTTTAAAGTCATCAGTTCCAAATCTCCTGGTAAGAAGTCAGGTTTCATAGTTTTTTCATAACTATACTTTGCACTTCACGTGTAATAATTCTAAGAGCACATCAAAATTTTAAGTATATTCGTAAAAACCTTTTCCTGATTTTGATGTTACAGACATTTTGTTAAATTCATTTTTAATATAATCCTGTACACGCTACTCATTATCCGTAAGATATTCTCTTAAATCATCAGACAAACATTCCGTGATGAAATCAAGGGCAAGTATCGCAAAAAACAAATTAATAGAAAATTTTGAAACAATGTGTTCAACATAGACAAATATGAAAGTTACGACGGAAATTATGGGGGGAAAAAGAGAACGGATGACGAGTGTCGCATAGTGAAAGGTCTTCCCTTTAGAAGCCAAAGATGATACTTTATTCATCCTGTAATATGTTCCACGGAATGCAAGTAAAATTGTCAACTTACGAACTTAAAAATTCATTATATTTTGGTTCATTTTCAATTAATATATTCTTATTGATCATTAGATACTAGAAAACATACATCAGAATTAAATATTTTATAAATTTAGTCTCTTTTAAAGAAAGGACAATATAAAATACTTAATTATGACAAAAAGCTGATAATGAACCTATTTTATATTTTATTATATGTTGTACCAAAAGTGTACTAGGAGTTATAATGTTTATTTGATGAATCCGCGAATAGTTTACTTCAACATATTTTCGATTCCAAGTTTTCGGAGACACCAAGGTAAGTTCTCGGTGAAACAATTGTATTATTACAAATTTCCCATAAAATCTTAACAGACACTTAATGATTTTAATATGTTCAAATATGAGTTTGGAAACAAAAAATGTTATTTATATTGCTTTCCTAGTTATTTGATCTTTGGACCTCAAAATATTACACGTAAATATAGCAACACTATTGATTAAGCTAAAAGACTGAGGGCAACTAACCACTTGTTTTGTGAGACACTCCTCTGAATTCATTTATCTCGTAACAAAGATGACGTCGTGAAGATAATGTTTTGGTGAAAAATGGGTGTAAGAACATCGCTCTTTCTGGTTTCTTTCCCGACCGACTTTTCTCAGATAACGTGTAACGTGTGGATGGTGCAGCTACTTTCTCATGTCCCTATGTTCAGTTCAAGCGGAAGGAAGGAAGGAAGGAAGAGCGGGAGGGGAAAAGTCCTTTAAAACTCGCTAGGGCTATCTCGGTGTCACGGAGCAACATTAATACTTGTCGTGAAACTGATATATCACCGGTGAAGATTTTGTAATGTACTCTGTCCTAACTAACTTGGATTATGCAAAAATTTTCTGCTTGGTTACAAACATTAAGACTATCTTTTCAGTGCCTCGAGGCGAAAGAAATGAAAGGAAGATAATTCGTATTATTTTTGTGTTACTGAAAAGCGTAATGAATCAGGAGAAGAGAAAACGAATTTCCTCTTATTAAAAATTTAATTTTTATATCATGCAAGATATTATGTTTGATAACATATCAGTAGTATACAATATTTTTAATCATAATATTATTATTGATTATATAATACCTGAGTCGAAGTTAATTCTAGTATGTTATAAACAAATTTTCAAAATTATTTAGGTACTCTTTTTTATTCCAACTTTTCAATCATTTCAAGTTTTTAATTACAGAATTAATGACTATACCAAGAAAAATTATTTTAACAAAATGTCTGTAAGATCAAAATCATGAAATTTTTTTTACGAATATATTCAAACTGCGCGGGCACTTTTTAAGAATTATACACGTTTTGACGGGCACTTTTTAAGAATTATTTGCAAGTGCTGTGCAAAGTATAGTTTGGAAAAACAATGGTTCCTGGAACATGAACGTACCTGAAGTAAAATAACAACAGGTGGGGAAACTCGGCCAGTTGCCCGACTCCACCTTCAGGGGCACTGGTATCGTTTTACCCGCAGTGACATCTAGGGGGAGTTCCTCTAACTACTTTTCTATTAGTTATAGTATGTCTTCGCCAGAGGCATAGCCAACAATAATTTCCAAGCCGTGCAGCATGTTCTAGGCAATACTGCTGCGGTCTGGAGTAACTTAGATTTCATTCGTCTAATCGACGCTTGAACAGCAGTCAGTGGTCCTCATTGGAACACAGATGAACCCAGATATCGTACTTCTATTGTCAGCTTGGGTTCCGTGTTAGCGCTTAAGAGTCATTCTGTCAAACTGCTGGTGCAAATTAAACGATCATTTTGTTCCAAATTCTGTCGCTAGAGCACGCTTGTCTCCGAACTAGTTCATAATCCAGTCGCATGTAAAATCACTCCAATACTACCTTTAAACCTCCCGTATACCACCCCTCCCCTATATCACTACTCTCCTTTATTCCTCCCCCCCTTCCCTTTGAAAACCCAAAAACTCTCTTTTAACACATGAATGCAACATTAATGTAATGTACAGCGAATGAAAAGGAATATTTACACATTACTACGATAATTCAAGAAATTGTAAAATAAAGGAAAAGGAATGGAAAGAAAAAGTTTTAAGAAATGTACAATAAGAATACAATATATTATGATAATTCCATTTATTTACAGACATAAATCACATAATATAATAATAAATTTTTTTAAAAATAACTTGTACATGTAGATTTGTACATATTACACAAATAATAAAGCAGAATCCTGGGCAACCCAGTCTGTCAGGTGAAAATTACATACGTAACCATTACTGTAATATGGTTATCTTGAACTATCATATAACTGCAGAGACTATTAGTATTTTACATTAAAATAGCATGCCCTAAAACCCTTTTTAACCATATGCTGCAAAATTGAATATTATCGGTATTCTTCCCACCATGGTATTCTTAGAACATAACACAAGTAAGTTTGAGTTGTAAAATATGTTGATAAACTAGAAAGTGACATAGTTCAAGTTGATCTAACAAATTACACTAAGTAACTTTCATGTATAAAATTTACATAGTAGAAATTACCGAAGAACAAAAATACATGATGACTTGTGACCGGTGAACTATGTCACACGCCATGGAAGATACAAAGGTAAAAAAGAAATACATAATTATGATGAGTGATATAATGTTGATAGTTTGAAGCCGAATCAGAAGTCAATTATACTTTTAAAAAAACTATATCCTCGCACCAGAATGACTACAGACACTTTTGAAAATCTCCTCATCGGGAACAATATTTCAAGTTTTGGTCAGACACCTAATTATGAGAAGTCAGTCATGTACTATCATTTCCTAAAATATACCAACAAATATGTATTAAGTAGGTTTTTCAAGAAGTAACCCATGTTAAAAAATAATGAAAATATGCTAAATTATTAATTTTTACACCCCTATCAGACAAAAAATATATATTTCAACCACAATGTTTTGTAGTTTCAGAATTCGACAGGTAATAAATAAACAGTACAGTATCCTAGTAAAATGTCATGAATGAAATTACATAATATTAAACAACAACAAAAATAAAAACAATGAAACAAAAAATCTATACCATACACAGCCTTCTTATAATATTGATAAATAAATACCCGATATTTGTGTCCCCTCGTAAGCTGCTCATCTATATTATGTTTGGTGAAGATGAACAAATTTCATCAAGCATAAATGTTTCTTTTGACTAAACGATAGCCATGATAACAATAAAGAAAATTGAGACATGATAGTATAACTTGGACATTAAAAAGAACGAAACTTACACTAAAAAACATTTCAGGATTGTAAATAATATTTGTATTTGAAGATTTTCTAAACCAAGAGAATGAAATATCACGTACTACTACAATTAACAACCATTATACAATCAAAATAAATAAAGACTTGTGACCTTAGTACGGACGAATACCATATATTTCGTGATGAAGTTCACAAAATATATAGTATTTATCCATACTAATATCGTAAGTACTTGATTATTTATTTTTAAATATCACGTATTTGCGAGATAAGAGTAAAATACAACAATGTCCCTCGGTGACAAAGACTACTTAATAAACCCTTAACAAATAAATTTTCTATTTCTATTTTCTATTAAATACTTATTTTCTGTTGACGGAATAGTATGTCAGGTATCCCCGACACATTGAAACACCCACCAACACAGCATAAATTTTCGTGATAAGACATGTCGCTACTGTGGTTCGACAGTTCAGCCACGGCCACCATAGTAACTTAGTAACCACATTAGTAACTAAGATGGCCGTGCTTCAGAGTATATTGAGTGAAATTAGCACATAGGTAGTAGCACAGATTCTTGCTAGTCGAGCTGAGTGATTGAGTGCTATGAAAACTATCTCTGGTGGCGATATCTATTGCCAATCTGCCGGACCTACTCGAGCTGATAAAACTTGGTTCAACGTAGCCATACCAAGTCATTAGTCTGTCTTCGTCTGACATAGGACCGCTTGTTCAGTAGTTTCCAGTTGTCAAGTTGTACAGCATGGGTTAGAAACAATATTCTATTATGATCAAGGAGACCTAGCACAAAGATGGTATAATAGTCTCAGTAATGTCTTTTTTTTACAATCATTTCTCCAGATTTCACCATTGATATTTTTAGCAAGGAATGCAAGGAGCAGCAAATCCAAGGTAGATAAATATCCCTTTTTCTCGTCGTTATTTGATATATGAGCACAAATTTTATGAGTGGTTTAATCGTGATAAACAGTGGGTTGTTCCACTTATAGCTAATATCGTGAATTAGTTGTTGGGCGAAGCAAAATAAAATAAAATAAAATAAAAGTTTACGTACAGAGTAATTATTGACCTTTTAAAGCAATGTGGGTGACAAATAATGTAAATAAAAAATAATATAACGATGTTAGATGAATACAAGATATATTTGTTATTGCATTGAGTTTGATATTTGTCTATTTTATAGAGTTAATTGGATTGAGTATTCATAAAAACATTTACAAGTCCTGCTGACATGTAAATTAGGAATTATGCTACAAAAAGGAATTTAATTACTAAAATATCCTTTGCCTTATTGGAACGTATCCCCAATACGGTACAAGGCGAATATACAATTGTATTACAGAGCTAAAACTCGTAAAGAAATTTTGTATTTTGTATGCATCGAACAGTTATTTCATCATCACTATCGTTATCATCAAATGCTAATTCGTAAGCTCAGCTTCTTGCTCGATTCACATTCAATCATCAATCATGTACAACCAGGATCGTGGTCGAAGAACGCGCCACCTAACCAAAATTTCAATATGATATTTACGGCGGTAAACAGTCGAAGGATGACCGGTTGGCTTAGAATGATGTTTGTGCGTAAACAGACTTTCGTTCGGTCGAAGACTGCAAAACAACGTCAAACGCATTTTCAAACGGTAATTGAGCCTAAAAGTCGTCTACATAGAATCCGGTTATAATGTACATTACAAAACCATAGACGTGGGATTAAACAAAATGTATGATTTTTCATTCACAAAGTATAAAAATAATTGAAAGAGAATAATTTTAAATTCTAACTACTCCTATAGAACGTTCTGTTTTCTTTCGACCTGCATTTAAAAGCTACTGATATTTGTTCAAATCCCAGTAACTTTAGGAACTAAGTCCTTTGTATGATTTTTGTTATTTTTTAATTTTGAAAATTAAGAAAGAGGGTAGATCATATTACAAGGGACAGAAACAAAGAAACAAACAAGTTTCAGAATAATTTAAGAATTCCAGGAAACTCCGGGAAAATAAACTAGTACCTAAATAAAAATGAACATCTGATAAAAGTCGATGAGCTACGTAAAACTCACTCTTTAGAAATTATTTATTCTTTCTTGTACATAAAATTTAAAGAAAAAATATTTTTTGTTTGCGTTCGTGAATAATTTAAATTTTCACCCATGACTCCTACTTAAATCTAGAAAAGAAGGATCCAGTCTGCACGGTGCTCGAGATGAATCTCTCGTGACGGTGGGTTTCGAGAATTTCGTGGCAAAGGCGGATGAAATGCGGGCGTGAAAACGTGATAAAGTTTTTATCTACCAAGAGAAGACGAGACAGGAATTGGACACGGTGTAACAGCTAACGGTATCGTAGAAAGAGAGATAATAAAGAAATAAAAGTTTGTAACATCTCATTTTTCTGTAATAAAGTTTTCTTGATAGACAGTTTCAGTTTATTTATTATACCTGTCTCACTCACTTTTACTTGAAGTGTTAGATAATCATAAAATCATGTCCAGCGGACTCCAATAAACATATACTCTTTAACTAAAACCCACTGTTTCGGACATTCAGCCAAGATGTAAGGAGACCATACGTTTAATTCTTTGGAGTTTCAGATTCTAAATAGACATAACAATAAAGTGAACGTGAAATCAAATTGTAAATATTGGCAAAGTTGCAACTTGAATGATAGAACAACAAAAATTATTCTCTCAGGGGAAAGGTTCAGTAAAAAAGTACAAATTCATAAGTTATTTAATGTGAATTAGATTTTGAGTATCAAAGAGATACGAGTCTAGGAACGTATAGTTCGTTATTTTAACATAAGAAAGATTTTTGATTAAATGTAGACGAACTTCATGGTAATCTAATGTAAAATACTGAGTAGTGTACACTTGTGCTTTCAAAATCAACATCTCGAATTATTTTTATTTGTATTCTTTCCGTTTTACATGGCATAAGTTACAATAGATTTAGTACCATCCCATTCATAGCATCTTCATGATCGGATCTTAGTTTATGCCATTTTCAAATTTGAAGTTGTACCTGTTTTTTCTTTGTACCTGTTTACAAGTGAATTCAACAAATAATTAAGAAATAGTGTAACATGAGATGAGTTACTATAGTGAACCATAAAATTGCATATAATTTTGTTAATTATTTGAATAATTCAATGCTAACGAATATCAACAATATAATTATTTTACTTTGCATGTCTATAATATAAAATATGTCATATGATTTTATAATTGTTTCGAAATGATGCCGCATGTTTCGTATCATGCTCACCTGCAATTGAGCAAGCGCTTCTTGGGTCCAGGTGTATCAATACGCATGCGCCGTGAGCCAAAGGTAAAATTCCCGCCTTGAAGATATATTAATAAATAGTTGTCTCCCAACCACGGAGACTGTCAGACCTGACGCAAACGCTTACCCCTCTCTCCTGAAGGGTGATTCAAACTTACGCAGCCAGGGGGCAGCATTGAGCAAGCTACGTGAATTGCGTTCAAGACAGTAAGCACTGCAATCCTACGCTTGGGCGCGCGGCGGTCGCTCGTCCTGCAAAGAACCACGGTTCAATTGTTTTTTGTTATGGCTGCTGTACTGTCTCGAAACATTTCCGTTTCACTTGTCTGATTTTATATTTTAGTCTGCTGTCGTATGAGAAGCCGACCTTTTAGGAAGAAATAAGTATTGTATAATATATCATTGTTTTATGCTTTTAATTTCATATTGAATCATCTATTTTTTCATTCGCATTCTTTATACTGTGAAGTATTTGTTACTTGAACAATTGGCTAAGCCATGTAATTCTTCTCGACAATGAAAGCCTGCTTTTTATAAGCGCCAATGATATTAATTCTCTTTTTTCAACAATAGGTGTATGTGCTTTTTTTGGAGTGATCTTCTTCTACTCATTCTTGTAAAAAACATTGCTTCAGACTCCACGAGGAGAGGCGGTGTCCAGAGCTGCATCTTCAAGCTATATTTTCTGTGTGTTATTTGTGAACAATAATATATGATTTTGAAATATAAAATATGATTTGAAATCAATGGAAATGGAATGCGTATATATGAAATATATTTAACATGTTTAAAAATGTCAGTTTCAACTGCTTTCCATACGTCCCCGAGATATATTTACATTGTCATGTGATTTATGGAAAAATCATTTATTATAATTAAATTTATGTATTTAATAATTGACTAAATATAATTTTATGTGTCATTAATGGATTTAATATTGTGTTCCAAGAAAATTTACGAAAGCTCAATTCGGTTGAAAAGAGGTTTGCCAAGGGTTAATACGAAACTTGTTAAGTTCCGTTACGTATAATAATGTCGTATGATTGTGCGTTCCACCTAANTCCGTTACGTATAATAATGTCGTATGATTGTGCGTTCCACCTAATTACTGGTGGCAAGCACTTTCGAACAGGGATGTAGTTCTGTCGTATATGAGGTTCATCATATCAGCTCAGATTAAGAGCTTTCGTGGTGATGACTGGAGCTCATGTTATGTACTCGAGATATTTACTTCCAACACAGTTTAGAGTAGTAGGCAACCCCTCACTCGACTTTCAAGCTGTTCATGTAAACATTTAATCCCTCAATTATTAATTGTGCATCGCTGAATCGTGTGTTAGTTAGGCCTGAAGATAATTAATTACAGATTTGCTTATGAAATACTCTCTTGATGAGGATATTATTTCAGAAGAGCGAAAGATATCAAATTAATGAGCAATTATTTTCGAGTAATTCTTTGACGAATCCATATTTACTCGAACTGATGAAAGTAGTAACCTCTCGTTATCGTCCTCTCCCTCATAACATTTTCAGTGCATACTGAAACAGAAGTAATTTTATCTCAGGTAGATTCTAGGGGTGTAGGATATCTCTTCAAATATTAGCTGATAAGTTAACTTATAAAATAATACACCAGTAACTGCTCTTTTCAGTATTTTTAAGTTTTTTGCCAAACTCTGGTATCCTACTATCTCAAAATGAAACGTAGCCTAGAGGAAATCTCCACCCCAAGTTCAGTAACAATCTCCATACGTTCAGTAGTTAAACATGAAACTTTTTCGAATGAACTTTTTGTGAAAATTGTTGTGCTATTTACGTCCACCATGATTATTGTTTAAAGTTTACGACCCTTTATAGACAAGTAACTTTACTCAAAACTTTTCGTAAACAGGTTAGCGACTTTGTCAGGCGTTTCTCAATAATGGCAATATGTTTACATGGAAAAATAGCATTAGTTTCACAAACGTGTCAACATCATTTAACATTAATAACATCATTAACATTATTGAGAAACACCTCATGAATCCGCAAACCTGTTGACGAAACGTTGTGACAAAAGTACAGTTATTTGCCTACAAAGTGGTGTATAAATTTATAATTTGTCTACAAAAATCCTCGGTGAAAATTGGGCGTCACCGAGGGAAGTTGGTAGGGTGGTCTATTCCAATGAAGATATCAATAAATAATTTGTAAACTTAGGCTTCCGTGACTGGAGTCAGTTTTATTCATCGACTTGTTTGTCCGGTACAAACCGCGTCTCAGTAGACATAAATACCAACGTTTCGTTCATCTTGCTCTGACCTTCAGGACAATGTCAGAGTCGTTCAGACCTAAGTAGCTGTCGTACACTGCAAGTCTGTACGACTCTGACATTGCCCTGAAGGTCAGAGCAAGATGGACGAAACGTTGGTAGTTATGTCTACAGAAGCAGAAGAAAAGGAAAACATAATTAGTTATTGTATATATTGCAGAATATTGACCGTGAACGCTTTCGATAATGTTGTGATCTTCTCCTTTCGTCAGGTTGACAATAGGATTTTTATTATCGTTCCTACGTTCGGCCTAAGCAGTTGCGTTTGTGTTGATTTTTTTTGTGATAATTACATTGTGCTGTACAAGCAGAAAAATGCAGGTTTATTATTGGTGTGTATCCGCTTGCGAGAAAGTGAAGTAAGTTCCTTGAAGAAGTGATCTTCTTGTTTGGACTTGCCGTAGGTTCCGGTGATAGGTTCTGGGGAAATTACTTCAGTGGGCTGCTTTTTATGCGCTTGAGCTGCGTTCTCTTTGCGTGATCTTGCGGTAGGAACAGCTTTACGTCTTGTCTGTGTCGAGAGCGTGGTCTTGAGTTGTTTGGGAATCGATAACCTTCGGTCCGCGGTCGCGTGTCCTTTATCGAATATTTTCGATATCGTTTTCGATGGTTTCGATTGGGATGCGCTTCTATCGATGGTTAGTTTATTGGGATGCACTTTTATCGATCCGCACGTAGGTTTGTCCGTCTGGTCGGTTGGTTTTTTTTAGGATCAATTTTAGAGAATGTGATGTAGGCGGCTCCAGTACTTCACTTGTTTCAGACGAAAGAGCGGTTGGTATTCGTGTCTGGTCAGTAGTGTGAGTTCGGTGACGCGAGACACTTGAAGCTTTGCAATGGGCCTTGGGTACAGGATTGTTTACCGTCTTAAATTCACATGGAACGCTGCAATGTCGAGCTTGTTCGCCAAATTTCTAGTGATACCAGCACATTTTGTTAGATTTCATCGTGCGTGGATGAACATTTCGTTGAGTTTTGCTAGTGATGCTGGCGGCTGACGCGTGTTGGTTTTGGAAACAACACGGAGTTAAACAGCGTTTTGCGTGATTACCAAATGTGGTATGGTACCAGCAAATGTTTGATCGCGTTTCGGATCGTGGGCTGAATTTGCGTTCCCTGTGCTGTACATTTCGTTGAGATAATGTCGTCTGTAATTCAGCCACTTGCTTGGTAAGGGTGTCCAAGGTTTGGAGAATATATTGTATTACTGGATCTGCGGTCGCTGTCTTATTTACATGAGCAGCTGCGACGGTTTCTGTAGCGATTACCGCGTCGAGAGTGCTCGAAGTATCAGTGATTTAAATAGTTTTGTCCGGTGTAACATGGATAGCGTCCACTGTATTAGAAGTGGCTGCTAAAGATGAGTTCTCTTGCGGTTTGGTTCCGGCGAGATTCTGGAGACGGTCAAGAAATTTTGACGGTGTGCGATCACCGATGGTCTCAGCAGACAGAGTATCGTTAATTGTAGTTTGCGAGTTGGTGCTCCGATTAATCAAGAATTGTTTAAGACGTTCATACGACCTGTCGTCGTCTGGTGTCAGTAATTCCGGATCAATGACATCGATTATAGATTGCAAGTGTGGAATACTAGTCACGTATTTGACAAACGGGGAGAAAATTCCTCGTACGGTGAAATGTGCTTCCGCGTACGCGAACCACTTTTTCGGGTGATCCTGCTAAAAGTTAGGAAGGGGTATTCTCGCGGTCGAGTCTGGCGAAAAAGTGGTGAAAGATTGCACGTTTTCATTAGACATAGTGAAATGGTAGCAAATTGACTTGTCTGAATTGAAAATAACTATTGACAAACTACAAAGCAAAGCAAAACTATCTTACACAATAAAAACTAACTGGAAATAAAAATTACATTGACATGGGTTGAAAGACAAGACATGTAACATATGTTAAAATACAAGACATGTAATATAGTGAGCGCGAAAAAATTTTAGACCAGGAATACGATTCCAATGGAGCAAAATTTTTCGCGTAATCACGACTTGGGCTGCACAATTCAATTGCACGTTTAGTGAGTGAATTATGGCCAAAAATTACGTTAAGTAAGATGGGGTCTCCATTAGAGAGCTGATTATATTGAATCAGAGTATTATCTTTTGATCAGAAGATTGCGTTAATCAATATCACGTCGGGAAGTCAACAATTATTTTATCTCGTCGGGGAGGATTTCTGGATTTGCTTCGCAAGCCTCAGCATGTAGGCTTGCTTTGCAGTAAGATTTCCTCCTCTCCAAAATAAAATGTTTTAAAAGTGTTCAATTGGAACAAGATTTATTTCTACCGTCGTAACATAAAACATAGAACGACACCATACGGCGGGACCAGGCGTAGAAAGTTCAGTGCGTATAACTCACTACTGATTTCTGGGGAGTCGGTGATCGGAGACGTCGTGCTGGTTCTTGGGGCGGTAGAATAGGCTTCGGGTCTTCTGTAATCCTGGTTCTTGTACACAGGATTTCGACGTGACCTCGAGGAAAATCGTCAGCGTAGAGATATTTCGTTGAGCCGTGCTTGGTGTTGAAGTATCAAGTAATTCTTGCTTGAAGAGACCGGGCGGTGATATGACGAGCAGTCCGTTGGTAGAAGTATGAAGTTGTAATCAGGTTTCTGGTTTGAATTAATCGGGCGAAGGTGTAGCGATTCTGTTCGCGGCCGATTAATAGACAAAAGTCAGTTGCATTCGCGTTTGAGGAGGTCGTGCGGTGAGCGACCTGTTCGTTCGATGCGTAGCCTGAAGTGATGAGTAATCTTGCGATATAACGAGCGGTCTGTTCGCTGCTGGTGCATAGATAGAGGTCTAAAGTAATCAAAGTTCGTTGCCACAGGTAGGGGCATAACACTATGTTGAGATTCGTTTATTTAGAGATAAACGAAGGTTTTTGTTTGCACGCGGCACGCATTATAAATAACGTTAGAATTCTTTGACGTTGTACGTTGACTCTCTTGTATAAAGAGTGATGTCATCGTGGAAACCAGTTAACAACATGGCGCCTCGTCGTAGTCGTCGGTTCCATGTATGTAATGTTACATGGGAGAGATTCATCAATACGTATCAAGTATGTATAAAGTATATGTAGGAAATGTGTTCCTACACAAGTAATAAATTTTAAAAATAACTAACTTTTTTAATCAAATAAAATGATTAAATATTCAAACATTAGTGAGTTTTATGCCTGTCGTAATGCTGGTTATGTACGTATACATCGACTCTCTCATCCATGTTATTTAAATTATAATACATAGACAATTTACCAATCACAATAGCGAATACGAAAATTTGGGCTCTAATGACCTCAATGTAGACGAGCCCTAAAGCCCCCCCCCACACACACACAAAAAAAAAAAAAAAAAAAAAAAAAAAAAANCTCATAGCAATTAAATGCTACAAGCTCATATTCTGTAAGGACTCACCAGTCTACATATCCACAATAATGTACATGTTCTTTTAGAAATAACACACGAAATATTCCACGGCGTGCAGAGACGGAAACTAACACAAGCTTTCTCATACATGAGTGTACTTCAGTTCATAATTTTCGCAATCCACAACTCGATATATTAACAAAATGTTTTAAATATTTCTAGCTGAAAATGTTAAAACATATTTTAAAGCATTACGTAATAACAAAAAAAACTGTGTTATAATTTTCATTCTCAATAAAATACTTTCATTTACAAAATACCTCATTGCTTTATAGACGAATACTTTGTTCTTCCATCACAAAAATTATGTGCATCATAACTACTTACTGTGAGATAACTTCTCAATATCTGGCGAGCATGTATTCCATACACATGGTACTGACATTAAAGGTTAGCTGAGTTCATCTATCATAATACTTTGGTAAGTGACTAACAGTGCACAGTACGGTTACGTCAAATTGTGTCTATAAAAAGACATAATGTGCCTAACATCGCGAAACCAACAATGTTTTTTACTTGGCATTTTTGGCTTAGATACTTTTCCGATGGTTGTTTAGGTGGTTAAGGGTTTGTTTAAGATGGTTAACAAGTTTTCCAACTTGTTTATGGTGGAATTTGAATTAATAATTAAATTGGTTTGAGATGAGGTAACCTCGAAACGGATACGGGAAAAAAGGTGGATTGGGCGAAGTTAAAGCGTATTCGCTTTGTCCGCACATTGTAAGAAGAATGTAAAAAAGAATGGAAGGATTATTAAGAAATTAAAATACTGAAAGAAAGTTGAGAATTTCACCAACACATTGAGAGTTTTGTTGTGAAGTGTGTTGAGGACAATGAGAATCCAATTGAATGTAAGGTACATTACCTATAGTCACGTTGTGCTTTAAAAATTTAGCGTTTATAGCAACAAAAAATAAATTTGTGTTCAACGGTACTATTTAGTTTACATTAATGTAAAGTGGATACTATCACGAGGCCTTAATTTGTCTTATGTCTACTGCATATTTCAGTAATGGAATATTTCGATTTACTTTGAAAGTTAAGATATGAAAGACTCATTTTGGATATAATTTTCTACTTTCCCGTCCCGTAACGTTTCTGCAATGATTATACAAACCTTGATGTATTCGTTGTGTCAGGAATTTCCTTTTAATTCAGTTGGTAAAATAAAATAACAACTTTTTTACAAAATATTTTCCGTTATTTATTTCATTCCAACAAAACAATATAATTTAATTCAAAGTGCTTATAATGTTGGATTTTAACTGTAGATCCTTTAAAGAAGATGATGTTACCGAGCAAACTAGATTTCACGACAAAGTAATTCTATGGAGCGGTATCCCATCATCTTCCGGTTAATTGCATGAGTTGATTTATTTATTGTTTTCAAAAGAATAGTGGCTTAGGCTCAAGGGTATGAGTGATGTGTCACATCCCTATGATTTCCATATACAAGATACTGAAACATGTTGTTTAAGTAAGTTACAAATTACATAATATTGTTTAAGTGAAGTTGATTAAGTAAGTGTAGAATTAAATAACATTTAGAATTCTACAATACATTGATTAATTACTTTGTCATTTTTGCATCTACAATACACCTCCCAATCTATCTTGAAGCTGGGAGTAAAATCGATACATCACATATCTCAAACAGTATCTGCCCATTGCTAATACAATTGGATCCGTACATTCTCGTAACGTGCTTTCCCTTTTTCCTTCCGTGACCCTTGTGAGCGTCCATTTCCACTGCGAGTTCTCCTCTTCCTCTTCATCTGCTCTCTTCGTCGGTCCTCCCAACATGGTGCTTCATCGCCCTTAAAGCTTCGACGACCGCGCTCGAGACAAACGCTCGGGACTGGGTTGCTTGTAAAACGTAGCGAAGAGAGAAACAGTGGAGTAAGCGGGAAGGGGTGAAGAGGGGAATGGGATACGGGAGGGGGAAGGGAGCGAGGTAGCTGCCCGGTAGTAATTAGCGGTCTCACTGCGGTTGCTGGGTCATGGGAAAGGGCGACGAGGGTGACGACACGAGAGATGTTGATAGGGGTGGAAAGCACGAGAGGTGATGTAGAGAACTGTGTGATAATGATGGAGATGATGTGTGGTGATGATGGTTGATATAAAAATAATAAAAGAGAATAAAGGTGATGTGAACGATAGGACTGTTTTGGAAGAAGGGCAATATGGAGGCAACACACTCGTGAACAATGTTGGAAGACATTGGAATGAATGGAGGAGGAGGGTATGAGAAAGTGGCGACAGTCGAAAGGGGCACCAGAGGGAATGACTTCCTGGAAGCAAATTAGAACGAGACGGTGGTCATGATGAAACATAACCTCTAAGGGCGAGCTCAGAGACGATGGAGATGGCAATTATTCAAGTGGCATAAATGACGAAGATGAAGATATGGGATAATGACGGTTTTTTAAGCGTCATTCGAAGTAGTTTGGGATGAAAATTGCATGGGAGATATCAGACTACGAGAGGTGGAAGACGAAACTATTTGAATAGCAGATAACGTTCGAAGAGGCATTGGGAGAACGAGGTGCGTATTGAACACTGGAAACAACGAGATTGCATTGGTACGCCCAACGTCTTTGGAAGAGGCATAAATGCAACAGTGGCTGAGACAGAAGCAACTCTCGTTGCTTCCACGCAAAATAGAGAGAGAGAGAGAGAGAAGTTCCATGGTCGATGTAGCAACACAAATCTACAGCGCGAGAAATAACATTTTTGAATTTTTGCGTTAAATTACAACATTTTTTGCGTTAAATTACAAACATATTGACATAATATATGTATTATAACTCGCAGCTAACTTTTTATCTTTTCTAGGAACTTCTGCTGAAATTTTTGAATCCGCCTCTGCCTTAGGACCCTTGATCGGAATTGATGGGATGGTCCCTTGCTTGATTCCGGAGAGGAAATTAGTTTATTGTCCTCCATGTGGTCATACGCAGTCTGTACTGTTTTTTGACAATAAATTTATTATTATTATTAACATAGAGAAAAGGGTAGTATTGACCGAGGAGCATATAGTGACAAGATTCGAAATGCGTAATTTGTGCTGGTGAAGTGAAATGGACAGTGTAAATATATTTGTAGGGGTTGAGGAGAAAGAAAAACGACCAAAATGCAAAACGATTGTTTAAGTACTGGGAAATGTTAATTGCTAGGAAATCTATAAAGGAATAGTGGGGAAGTTACAAAAACGTGGGTCCTGCATTTTGATAGTAACATAAGTAATTGGAAGATTGGGATCATGATAATACATGTAATCAGGATCCTGAGAGGAGCTGTTGATAACAAATGATTTTCTTTTCGGAAAAAGTGACGAGAGTAATATAATGACAGGTTTGGATTTTAAAATCAGCATAATTATTCAAGTGTATCTTATACCATGGGAAGCTACTAAATACCTATTTTTCCAATTGCGTTTTCATGACGACTGTAAGAAAACCAACCGTTGGCTTCCAATGAATAGAAGACAATAGTTGACTTCTCAAGTTAGCCTTGATTTGTCCACATGATGTGACGTATTAGCGTAGCCAGTGCAGCGGCAGTAGCTGACACTACGCAAGTTCTTAGGTAAGTGGTGCTGGCAGAGGCAGAGGGGAGGTATTGGACACAAATATTTGGCTTGAGTTTACTCAACAGAACAACTCATTGGCATGCCAATTGTAATGGCATCCTCACCCATTTTAATATCACGTACGACAAATTTTTTACTTGAAATTATAAAACAGTAAAGCTCGAAATATTTGCTCGATATTCCCTTTTAAACGACACTTCTTCGTGTATTTTTTACGAATATACTCTAAATAACTTTGAAAACATCCAGTAAAAAATCATTTTGAATTGAATTCAAAAATGGAAATATCGAAGAATTTTTTGGTAACAAAAATCTAACTTCGTTAGGAACCCATAAATTGTGATATGATATTTAAAAATAAAAAAGCACCGAATAAACTGACAGAAATGAAAAAAATTGGCAAATTTGCGCTATGCGTTTTACTAGTGAGAACTATACCAACTATGCTTTTTGTTAGTGAGAACAAGGAAAAGAACTGACTATCCTTCTAATTAATTTTGTTTCTTCAAAAATTCTTCACTTGGGAGGGTAAAGAAATAGGAGGTAAATCTCAGGATATATAATATGGGAAATGGGCTATCTCCCTATACAAAAGAAAATTATAATATTGAATACTAGTTCCAAGAATAAACACATATTTGTAAAATGAAAGAATAAAGGACTTGTAGTCAAAACACGCCAACCCAACCCAACGAACTACATTTTCATTTCATATCAAATGGAGTTTGAAGTAGTAGTAGTAATAATAATAACAATAATACATTTATGGTAAAAATTGAATGTCATGATAAAATTAAATTTATAATTACAAATTAGGTGTTACCACATGGAGGACAATCATTTACTCACCGGAAGCAATCAAGGGACCATCCCATCAATCCCAATCAAAGCTAGAGGTGGATCAAAGGCAGGGGCGACCCCCAAATAAAAGAAGAAAAATAGTAGCTACATGTGATAATATCACCAACAAATTTATAATTAAGAGAATACAAAAAATTCTGTTAGTAAAAATTAGTGGAAAAGGAACTATTAGTAACTAATAAATCGTATTTTTTATGAAGCTCACTACTTACCTCCCAATCACATCTTTTCATATCTTTCTACGAGGAAGGAAACAGTCTTCCTATATTTATCCTCGTGGGTTTAACTCAAGAGCGTAACGCATGATCTCGATTCATGAAGGTGGTTACCATCTCTCACTCAAGATAGACAACGATAGACAGCACAAGAAGTAATGTATGTGAGAAGCGAAGAGTTTTCGGAATGCGTTACATAAAGGACAAGTTGCAAATTATACTCCGCCAACATCGTTTATTGTACGTACTGTCTCTCAGTACGAGGTATCGGCTTTGGGGTCGTCCCTTGTGTCAGCGTCGACGCGCGGACCTTCACTTTATTGAATTCTACGAAAATGTGGTTTTAGAAATTGGGTTACCGCCTTCTGTGGTCATTAATTTCATTAATGAGTCAAATTATTCAGAAAGTTTGTTGGCACTTGAATGAGCTGTTTCTTTATATTTAGAACGTCAAAGGCAACCCACGGTTATAAATTATTTCAGTCCTAAATATTCTATTGAACTATTAAAAATTCTTATGCTCCTAAGTATACTGACCTATTATTATAGTTAATTTAAAATTCATGGGAATACATATAATACATTTTGAAATAAACTTAAAAACTGTTTGTGTCAACTTGATGTACATACCAAGTTGGTACAGTGGTGGTAGCTCACACAAATATATCATCTAATAGCTTGATTGATGCACTGGAACCAAAATGCTGATAGTTGCAGATTTGAGCTCATTTTTCAGAAAACAAAAATGCACATATTTTCAAAATTACTAAATCGAAAATATTCCAAGAGTATTTTTCAACAATTCTATGAAAATACTACGGAAACATATAGGAAATTCAATGTAATAATCGATGGTTGATATTTCCTGTTAAGTGATTTTCTGATTATACACATGAGTATTAATAAAATGAAAACAATGGTGTGTTTGATCTCGAAAACGCTTACTTTCCGAAACAGAAATAAAAAATGCAATCACTGAGTGCATACGAGCATGCACGCATAACATTGGTTCTCTGAATGGATGAACATTTAAAGTCGATGTACTATAATCGTCGGTATATTTCACTTTTATCAGTGTTTTGGAGAGTCGTGAAGGAATGATATTTCATGTTTTTTAGTCGTTGCAGGAAAATGAACATTTATATTTCAAAATATTTTACGTCACATTCACCAGTTAAAATTTGCATGCAAATTCTGAAGAAGAAAAAATGAATTGGGAATTTTGAGATCATATTCAATTTTCTGTTTGAGATGATGAATATCTGTGCAATTAATAAAACACATTTTTTCCAATTATTTTCATCTTAGGAATGCTAATAAATACCTTTCTTCAAGATCTATACGTATAAATGTTCACAATAAAAGGTCATAAAATGTAGGAAAGTATTGACTGAGATAAGAAGAATTAATTAGAGAGATTCTAAAGGATCGTGGTCTTCTAAACATTCAACCTTATCAGAGTTTAACATAGTTTTTGAAGACGGTGTTTGAAGCAGAGGAAGTGCCGAGGGATTGACAGCACCGAAGACCGACCCCGCAGCCGAGATGACTGGCAGTCTCTTCATGGATGCACTTCGCGTTGCGAGAAGACCTTCCCGAGACACTCCGAGGCGTAAATAGGACCGTAGTCTTGACTTTTATTATTTTCTCGTAATCGACCACCTGTTTATGTCTCATCAGGAACCAATTCTGCTTATGATACGCGATACTTCATGGCGGGAATCTGGCATTTGTTGTAATGTATTTAATGCAGAGGGACCGTCCAAAGGGAGCTTTAAGTTTAAGGAAAATTATTTCTCATATTGTTCCGTACAAATAACAGGGACGTAAAATTCGCTGATTTCACCTATTTCGTGGTCTAGGAGGAGTTTGATGTTCTACCGAATCACATCCTCAATCCCTCATTAAAACGTTTTGTGGATAGGGAATGAGAAACTTTCAGATAAATGTTTCCCTTTAATAGAGTTATTAATAATACGATTAAACCATTTGCGTGTTCACTTGAAAGTAATTTTCAATCTAGTATCACCTCAAATTATATTCTTTACTATTTCTGGAACGCAATGATTCATGACTACAGCCCGATCTCTCAAAGTTTGAATTGGTCGCATTTACCATTTTTTTGGTATCTTTCGCCACAAATCTGGATATGAAACGCAACAATAACAATTTTATTTTATTCTTTAAACGGGATCTCACAGGAGAACCGGGACTACCAATATTGACTCCTATGGTATCTGAGATGTACCGTTTTTTTCAATCCTCGTGTCGTATGACGAAACTTTTTATATGCTAATGACTTTCATGATAAAACATTTACTCATAACTTTTTGCTAAACAATAAACAAACTATACTTTAAAAAATGCATTTTGAGAGAGATTCACATCCCGTAAAAATTCATTTATCTCTATTTTGGATCAAGTAAGAACAGAGAACTTCGAAAAGCAACAGCAATGTCTGTTAATGTTCTTTGACAAATTATACCAAAATAATAATTATTATATTACTGAAATAGTATTGAATAACTTATTACTGAACCACATTACTAATGCTTTGCATAAATTTTTATAATCTGCCACCTAAATTAGTATTTTTGAGATAATTGTATTAGAAAAAAGGAATAGAAATAATTTATCAACAATGAAAATAATTGTATAGATTGAACACTTCTCAGAGGCAGTCAATTAGAATATATATTTCGATTTCGATTAATAAATTGTATGACTGGGTTAAAGTTAGTCTTCCCCAAATTAAACGATATGCACAATAATCTATAGATTCTCTTCTTCGTGGGTGATGCGAGGATTGAAAGAAGTCGAACGATAGAACGTGATGCAAGTAAGTCGATGGATCCTATACAGATTGGGACGCAATAACTAGGCTTCAATAGAGGGATATATTGATAAAAAAAGAAAAGGGATAAATGGTATGGGGTACCTCCCCCTCTTCACACACAAATACGAACTCTCCCGTCTACTACACCATTGTTTCTCATCACAATCCTAAATGAATCTGTCGACCCAGTGTCTCTCAGACTTCCGCTTCACGTCACTTCCAGAGGAAGGAAACAGTCGTCGGAAGCAAAATACGCGGCTCGCTGCAAACAAAGCGTCAGAAGTTGGCAGCGGAGGCCAGTGGCCGCAGCCTCCGACCGCTGGTTGCAGTGGGGATGAGAGACAGCTCGGAATGAGGAAGGGTGCTCGCACTCGGGGGATGAGATGCACGAAAGGGGAGGGTGTGGTTTGCTACCCTGCCGCGGCGCTGTGGTTGAGAGAAGTGCCAGTGAGCATTAGCACAGCGAGCACAACAGGCAGAATGCGATTTCACGGTTTCCCGTTTCCACGATTCTCCTCTCGTAGTTTTCCACATCGCTGCTACTTAGCTCTTCCCTGTTGCACTACTTTAGTATACTTTCCTCATATCTGTATCAAAGTCACAATTACCAACTACATTTTATTTTGCAAGAACTCGGTCTGAATACATAATGGAGCAGGTTTCGCTAGTGGTCCAGACTTCTATTTTAATTTTTGTTTTAGATCTACGCATCGAAAAAGCATGTCGTCAGCTTCGGTTCCGGTACCGACATTTAAATAGTTAGAGTTCATGTAATTTTAATTTTAATTATTAGTATGAAGTAAATTATTAAAATATTAATTCGAGGTCACGCAGATGAATGGCGTAATGTCAATGATGTTTATTAAAATGAATAATGTGAATGGTGGTTAATTACTACCGTGGAATGAAAGGTATGGGAAGCAAACGTTCCTTAAACCTATCGTTGACCCGCTCTGTCCCCAATACAAATTTTACATTTATTATATGAGGTTTAAATCAGCGTCATTAGAGATAAAGACTGTGACTTGAGATTGTTTTGTGACTTGAGATTGTTTGTCACAAAATTTTCATATTTTGAGCGGGCGAGTCGAAGTTGACATACATCATTGAAGAAATAAATATATGTTTTACGTTTTCAAACGACCGAGTTGGGAAGCCATTGTCGCAATGACTACGACGATTTCCATCAAGTAATAATTATATTCGTTAATAGTTATATCAACTATGACAATTATTACTATTATTATTATTGTGATAATAGAAGTGTGTAATCATTATCTAGAATTACGTAAATCTTCCATTTGCGTCCTATATCTATGCGCATCCTGAAAGTGGTGATACGGGATGATAAGCCGTATTTTGAAGTCATTACCAGGAGGAAAGTCAGAACTGAGAACTACTCGAAAGCAGATTACTGTTCCCCCTTTTAACCCAGATATCTTCGCAAACGATATCCTACCCATATCCTACCACAGAAGTCAACAAATCATACTTATTTTCTTTTTGTATATGTATTTTTTCTAACCAATTATGCAAAAAAGTAACTGGTACTTAATTTTTCAATTTTATACATTTACTTTTTTTAAATTTTATATTTATGATATTTTTTATGATTTATAGTTTTTAATTTTGTAATAAAGTGTTTGAATACAAAACACACAAATATTGGTATAAATCATTCTCTTATTGAAGTTCACATTCAATCGTACTGAAAGATTAGACTTTATATTATTCCCTCTATTTAGATGTATTCCTTTGTATGACTTACCAATGCCAATATACCAATAGATAAATGTGAAAGTGAGAATAACTGTTTGCTTTCTTTTCACGATGGAACCACTGATCAAATTGTGATGAAGTTTAGCAAGGAAATAGCAAAGATGTTCAGAAAGAACATAGGCTAACTTTTGTTTTATAATAGGTGTGAAAAGAAAGGGAAAATTAATTTGTCGATAAATGTGGATGAAATCTGTGAAATATTGGTAACGCTGCATGAACAGTTGGAGATAGGTGACGTCTATAAGTGGAAATATTGTTCATCTCAAAGAGTTCTACAAAAGACTCCGCGACAATACATGTCTATCTACAAAGGTTAACTTAAATTATTGAAAAAAACTTAATTACACATCTAGTTTAAATACTTCAATTTAAGTTAGTTATTTAAGAAGGAAAAATATCAATAAACGTCAAATTTAATAGATTACTAGTTTTGTGAATTTAAGAAAAATAAAAATGCCTTTGAAACGTAGTATTTGGACGAATATTTTAGATTTTACAAGCGTCTCATTGGAATGGTGAAGCATCGTTGTGAAAATTCGACCGGAGCGGTTCCCGGCGAGTAGGTTCGTTAACGGAGATGGTGAGATGATTAGAGAACCTCCGATGTTATGCCAGAGTTAGGATTAGGGAGAGGGGCAACTCACGTAGGGTAATGTAAAAATTATTTATAATATTTAATCGACAAAGACGGGTTTAATTCTGGCCCGGGTTTTTCTCCGGTTTTCCTCCGGGTAGTGGCGGGAAAGTCATTTAAAAATTTTGTTAAATTTAATCTCAAATTTTGACTGCATATTATATCTACGATTCATATTGGAATAATAAATTGATAATAGTACTATTTGATAAAAAGTTTTTTATAACTATTAAATCCGCCACTGCCCTTGGGCTCTTGATAGGAATTGATGGGATGGTCCCTTGCTCGTTTCCGGAGAGTAACTTAGAGATAATATTGGTACAGAAGGCTAAAATCTAGACATTTATAAATGTTTAAAGAGGCAGCTAAGATAGTCGGAGGTCTCAAAGATTGGAGGAACTTCATGTAGAATCATACTTTTCCGTCCTTCCTTCCTTGTTAACTTCACGCTAGCATCTGTTCCTGTCTTGCAGAGACATTCTTACAGTCTCCTCGAATTCGTGTTACATTTGTCTACTGAGAATATTGTCTGGTGCACTCCTGAGCCTTATTTACTGGAAAGCAACATGGAATCGAATTGGAAGTTATTGTGCATTATTGTTTTTCCAATTCTATCTATTGTTTCTCTCTTCAATTGATCTCGATTTGTTCCATCAATACAATGATTAGACTACACAGATCATCACTAACTTTTGGAAAATGTTTCTATTGAATAACTGAACTTTTAGTTCTTCAACTAAATAATTCAAATATTTCTCGAAAGTATGCGCTAATTCACTTTTAACCAGACATGTAAATATGTTACTAATATATGAGAATGATGATACAAAAAAAAATGAGGTATGGGTTGTGAGAAGATGGATGAAACTCGCTCTCAGTAAAACTTCTTAAACAGAATCTCTCTTCGCATGGCGTAGAAATGTGTTTACAGAGTAACTTTGCGTTTCCCATTCCTTCGACATCTTTTCTTTCATCCGGCGTCATTCTTTCTGAGGATTCTTGACATTGACTCTTAATTTAATTCTACGTCTTCATCTCGTTTTCTTTGCTTACATGCTAATGAGTGCTATGTTAGGTATCAGTTCGGTATTCTACTAATATTTTCAAATTACTATTTGTACCAATTTACTTTTATAATTGATCTGGAGTCAGTATCTCAAGTATTTGAATTAAAATTATTGTTTTGACTTAACCTAAATTATTGATAAATAATAAAAAACATTTTCGTCAACCAAAACTTCAATATTTCATTTGCGTACAACCTCTGATTAACGAAATAACTATAAACTCAATTAACCTAGAGAAACCTAGAGAATTGTTAGTGGTATTGAGCATTCCAATTCTTTGAACATACATGTTCTATATCAAACCTTTTACAATATAATGTGAATTCAAATGAAATTTAAGAAAGCACTGTATATAGTGAAAATAAGGAAATAATTTTTCTTGACATATGTTAAAAAATGCACTAAAACCTGGAATATTATCTTAACGTCACAAAATCGATTCTTTTACAGCCGTTGAAGTAAATACAAGATATTAAAAATAGTATTTATCCTATCCTGTGGTCCAAGAAAGGGAATGTTTATATTAAATTGTATATATTCATGTCCTGACCGTTGGTTTCCCGTGGTTCCCAACGGTGCTCATTGAATCGATAGTTGCAGTATACGTAAAAGATAATTTACAACTAAATTAAATAATATTAAAGAAGCACTAAAGGATACTAAAAAATACTATTACGATACAAATCCCAAGTAAATAAAATAACAATCGTTCAAAAACAAAGATTGGAAAAATTAAAACTGCAACTATCTATTCAATGAGAGTAAATATCAGGCCATTCTATGTACAGCCCACGGCACTTGAAAGGGACATTTGAAAGGCGTACAGGCAAAAAACTCTACACACATTTTTACATAATTAATATTTTTTGTAAATAAAGCGCCCTTTTGAAATTGAATTGAATATTTCATTCGATACCGACTTTCCCAGTGTCCCCGGTACATGAGGACCCATGAAACAGCACAGATGTCACGTGACTTCTCCTTTCCATCTACACTGGTTCTCAAATCATTGGAAAATGCGACATGAGACCCTTTGCTGGAAGTATCACTGGAAGACAAAGCTCAAACGAATGTGTGAACGGTTGATTATTGCAATAATTAACTAATTTTGTTACAAACAATTCTATGATAAATAAATAAATTATAACTTACGACCTAACACAAAATAAAAATAGATTGTGACCGTCCTAAAAAGGTCATAAGTTATTATTTATTTATTTATCTTGATTATATAATTAACGTAAGGAATGCAATAAGTATCATTGAACCAATTAATATAAATTTATTGTCAAAAAACAGTACAAACTGCGTATGACCACGTGGAGGACAATAAACTAATTTACTCTCCGGAAGCAAGCAAGGAACCATCCCATCAATTCCGATCAAGGGCCCTAAGGCAGAGGCGGATTCAAAAATTTCAGCAAAAGTTCCTAGGTAAGATAAAAAGTTAGCCGCGAGTTATAATACATATATAATGTCAATATGTTTGTAATTTAACGCAAATATGTTTGTAAATTTACATGTACAAGTTATTATCGAACTATAGATTATTCTGAGTATAGTGCTTAAAAATTGAAATAACACTAAATTCACGATTTATTGTTACAATAGACCCGCCCCTAGACAAAGCCTAGAGAACCTGTATGATAAATCCGCCTCTACCCGAAGGAAAACCGGAGAAAAACCCGGGCCAGGATGGGGCTACAGAATTTATGTACACAAACGTGCCAATGTTGAGTACACATAAAACTAAATTAATATGAGCCATAAGACAACACAATCATGCAAGAAAATAGTTTTTGAAATTGTTATAAGTTGTTTAAAAAGTACTACAGCAATGGCGTGATAAAGCACAAGACGAATTTAACTTTTGTTAAAATCAATAAATTCTTTTACAGTGTAGAAGCACTGGTGCAGGAGGTAGTTTTTAACCGCGGATTTGAAGATATTCAATTTCATAATATCTTTTATATTCTTGGGCAGGGAATTATATAGAACGATTCCCGAATGGTATGGTCCCTTTTGGCAAAGAGTGGTTGACACTCTAGGGCGATGAATATTACTACTATTGCGTGTATAGTGTTCGTGAACGAGACTGTTTCGTATAAAGCAAGGGTGGCACTTCAGTAATTCGGTCTTAACAAACACGACCGTTTCATAAATATAAATGCAGGGAAGTGTTAAGATATTTAATTCCTTGAATAAAGGTTTACAAGAGTTTCGGGGGTGAGATTTACAAATTATCCGAACTATCCTCTTCTGAATTCTGAAAGTTTGAATGCTCTGACCGGAATTACCACAGAAGGTAATACCGTAACGTAAATGGGAGTACACGTTTGAAAAATATACGCAACGGGAAATACGTGGACTAACTGCGTTAACTAAGTTTCGGAATGCGTAACACAATTTG
>NNCF01126207.1:243153-276080 GCA_002313205.1 Laupala kohalensis
TTTAAATAAGAAGTTAGCCATTGATGTGGAAGTCCACGAATGCCTAAAGAATGCAATTTGGAAAGGAGAATTTCGTGATCGATGACATCGAATGCTTTAGAGAAGTCAAGAAAAACACCCTGAGGATTTTCTCCACGGTCTAGAGACGAGGTAACATCGTTTAAGAAGGAAAATATGGCACTTGTAGTGAAAAAGATTTCCTAAAACCGTGTTGTAGTCAGAGAGAATGTTATTTTTTGATAAAAAATCTAGAAGACGGTTATAGAACAATTTTTATATGATTTTTGAGAAAGTGGGTAGTAGAGATATTGCTCGGTAATTTCCAATATTAAGTTTGTTTCCTTTCTTGTGTAAAGGTTTCACTTCAGCTCTCTTAAATATTTTAGGAAACACCCCTTCCGATAAAGAACTATTAAAAATATTTANTAAAGAACTATTATAAATATTTATGAGTGGATTTAATATAGCATGGGACGAAAATTTAACAATAAACTCAGGTATACCATCTACGCCAGTTTAAAATTTGTTTTTAATGGCTGATGATTCTCATTACTTCACTGGCGTGAGTTTCGGAAGTGAACATAGAATTGGGTACGTGGGTGGATATAATTGGAGAACATTGATTTGGATATATTGAGTTCGTTATTTTACCAACTTCTGAGAAGTAAGAATTAAACAAACTTGCGATGTCCTGAGGATTTGACACGATCTTGCCATCGTTTAGTAAAGAAACATTTTCTTCGCGATTTTCAGAAGTTGACGTGTAATTGTTAACAATATTCCACATGGCTTTCATCCGGTTGTTCGATTTTAGTATATGCCTGTCGTTTTCCATAACTTTAGCTGCATAGACTACTTTTCGGAGAATAGTCTTATATTTACGAAAATAATTATGGAATTCGGGTGGCTGGTTATAGCGTTTTGAAAGATAATATAAACGGCGTTTGTTTTTTGAAGAAATTCTTATCCCTAGGGTGATCCATCTATTGTATTTTTTTGTGTTAATTAACTTGCGTTTTATGGGAAAACTAGAGTTGTAATGTTTTAGGAATGTTGAGATAAATACATTGAATTTGTCGTCGGTGTTTTGGCAATTGTAAACATCTTTCCATGTTTCTTCACGCAAATAATTTACGAATATGGATTTATTTATGTCATTAAACTCTCTTGTAAATTTGTAAAGGATTTTAAGCGGTTTTAGTGTATTATTAATAGTCAATACTTGAGCAAGGTGATCACTGTATCCGGCGATAAACACTTCAGAGAGATACGAGATTCCATTGTTGACTATAATTTGATCTAGCAATGTTTGAGATGAGCCGGAGAGGCGAGTGGGGTCATTTATCGTAGTAATAAGGTTGAAGGAGTCGATAAGATTCTTGAATCGATTAACTGGTGAATGTGCAGAGTCGGATGTACTCAAGAAATCGATATTGAAATCACCACATATAACGATAGATTTAGTAGATTTATGTGCGATATGTTCTAAAACATTTTCGAAGTTCCGAAAAAATATGTCAAGATCTGATTGAGGAGGTCTATAAATACACAAAACAACAATACCGGTGTCGGTCAGTTCAACTGCAGAAATTTCGAACACACTATCTACGCAGAAGTTCTCGTAGCCTGTCAGTGGAGAAGATAAAATATCATTACGAACGTAGATACACGTACCTCCGTGGGGATTTTTGCCTTTAAAATTTTGCCGACAGTAAGAACTTGCTAAATAATAATTAGAAATAGCAGTATCGTTGATGTTGTTAGTTGAAAGCCAATGCTCTGTGAGGCATAGCAAATCGAATCGATTTTCGTGTACCAGAATTTCAATGTCTGTCAATTTGTTTGAAAGGGATTGGACATTATGATGAAATATAGTTATTTTATTTTCGCAAAAAGTTTGTGACTCACGAGAAATGGAATCGACGTTAGATTGTGGAGAGGAATTTGAAATTGGTACAGCTTCTAGTTCCGGATCAAGCCCGCACACTGCACCTGAACGCGATTGTCACCTTCGAGTACCACATCGTACTCCTGAGCGCAAGTTGTAACTGTGTATGGGGGCGGCAGAAGGAATAGATGAGGACGTGCAAGATGAGGAAGCAGTAGGTGGACGAACGGGGAAAAGAGAAGAAATGGGTGTCGAGATAGGAAGATGAGATGGTGATGAGGTAGGAGCAGAAGTAGGAGATGAGGTAGGAGCAGAAGGAGGAAATGAGGTAGGAGGAGGAGGAGAAGAGGTAGGTGCAGGAGGAGGTGTAGGAGTGGGTAGTGGGGCAGGTGGATGATATGAGGTCAGATGTGAAGCTAGAAGAGAACCGAAGTGCTGTTTCCCACTATTATTGAGTACAAAATAGACACACATTAATCAGTACTAATTGTCTTATAAATATATATGAAACAATGCTGAGAGAAAAAATAAAGGGAGCAATTTCTTTAATTAATTTTCTGAACCTGAGTTATCTTATGTAATTTATATTTATAATTTATTAGGGTATGTTCGGTATTTTTATTTTCAAGTTTATGCTTTCTTTTTAGAATAAATCCACTTTTTATACTTTTATTTTTACATTGTGATTTTTTATATTTACATTTCTATTGTTTGTAATGTGAAATTAAATTTAATTCAATAAAACGACCTTACTATTACACAGACATTTATTAACTATTACGGAGACAACGTTTCGGTCTCCACTGTGGGCACCAGGCAAGCAATTCAAAACAAACACTGTAACGGTCTTACCAAAACATGTGTCTCCTTAATAGTTAATAACTCAACCTGTGTAATAAGACCGTTTTACTGAATAATTATAAATCTATAGACGTATTTAAAATACGAAATGAAATTTTGCTCCACAAATTGGGTCGGAAATAATGGTATATTTATGGAATTGTGTTTATATTTGTGTTGTATTGTGAGTTAGTAAAATGTGATGTGATTGCCTTTGTATTTTTACGCCGAAATAAGTTCACATGTTGTTTGATGTGTAAACTTGTACAAAAAAAGTGCATATCACGTTCAAAAGGTCGCATGCGACCTTAAGGTAGCATATTCCCAACCCTGCTCAAAAGTGTTGGGTCCCACTTTTTAAAAAAATATTGTATTTAAAGAGCTATAGCAATACTATCGTAATCAAAATGCAAAATTTAGTTTTGGATATATCCTGTACTTTTACGTGACCACTCTGAAATTTCTTTGGATCTTTTGACGGAAACGACTTCACGATTTTGAAGAAATTCATAGAGTGGATATAGTTTGGGTTGAAGAAGCGATCTAATACGTTATCATTTACGAGTGAGACCCTCTTCGAAAAAAAAATCATGTTTGGTAATATACCATACGTAATGGATTCCGAATAATAATTAACTTTATTGTTTAAAAGAAATAATTATGTGAACGAGTAATCAAGGTCTCTTGGAGCAAAGTGAAAATGTTTATCTTTCATTTATTATTTATGTCTACTTCTGCCTAAATGACACACCAATAATAAATAAATAAATTTAGTGCCAAAGAAGCAGACAAAATGCGTTTGGAGGACAATAAACTAATTTTATCTCAGGAAGCAATTTTATCTCCGGACCATCCTATCAATTCCGATCAATGGTGCTCAGGCACATGCGGATTTAACATTTCAGCACACTCCTAAGATAAAAATAAAAATAGTTAGTTATATGTTATAATATCACCAGAATATCAACAAATTTATATTTAAGAGAATGCAAAAGTTATTTAAAAACAGTTACTCATTTCAAATCTTTAAATTAGTAGAAAATATTGTTTATAACTTGGAACTATTAAAATAACTCTGAATTCGAGATAAATTACCATAATAATATTAATTCGAATACCACTCCCAGGTCAGAGCTCAGAGAGCACATATATGTTTAATGTCCACCTCAATCCGAAGGAAAACCGGATTAAAACCCGGGTCAGAATGGGGCTACAAAGTTAATGTACATAACCGTGCCAAGGTTGAATATAGATAAAAGTAATCTTATATGAATAATAGGTAACAATAATACAATGCAATAAAATAGCTTTGAAATTTTATCATTTAATTTTCAAAGAACAATAGCAATGGCATGATAAAGTATAAGATGAATTGACGTATTTAATTTCAAAAGAATAATTTAAAACATTTGATGGAAAATAGAAGCTTATTTTAGCGTTTATTAAAATTAATGAGTACCTAAACTTCGTGTAAGCCATGGTTCAGTAAGTAACTCTTCACCGAGCTAAAACTTTGAATTCTCTATGAGTTCGATAACGGAAAAATGCTAGAAAATGATGTGAACGGTAAAAGAAAGTCACCATATTAGTGGAATCATTTCGATATAATTTTCAAAAGCTCGTTCTACCAGATTTCATGATATTTATTAGAGCCACAAGTTATCTCCGGTATCGCGTATAATATTCCCGATAGGCCTGAGCGCCGTAACGCATCGTTCTACTGGACTGGCTAAAGGCTAATTAGCACGTGGTCAGCGACGTACTGGGACCGCTAGCCGGGAGCGTGCAATTAGTGCGTGATGGATGGATAGATCTGAGGTGGGTCACCAGAATGCGCTGGCATCGGAACTCGGAAGCGATGGCGTTGAAGCGAAGTGAGTGATAAATTACTAAAGTACCTCCGACTGAAGCGATCTCTCGATGGGATCTTCTCATGATTCACTGTTCCACTATTCATTACGCCAAAATTTTTAAGTATGTAAACATTCCATAAAATATTTCCCTCATAAATACCAAGTTTGTACGTTAATTTTAAAGATTGTTTAATGCTTCAAGCGTAGATGCACCACGTGAATCTTCACAAAGTTTTGTCGTAAATGTACTTTTTCTTTATTAAATTCTAAGTGTCAGGAAATTGTTCCTTAGAAAGTATTCTAATAATAACAACTATGATATAAACTTAGTATCCAAAATTGTGCCAAAAATAAACAGCAGTACATAATCAGATCTGAAACTGGTTGTTGACATACTTATAATACACCGATTTTTTAAAAAATAATTTGAACATACCCTCTCAAGAACAAAAAAATAATTGAGACAAATGTAGTTTGTTCTTGTACATCAAGATTATTGGGTAACATTCCTCTAACCGCTTACAATAACTTCTAAGGAATTGTGTCAAAATTGTTTAAAAGAAAGATTAAAGATATGCTTAACATGATACAATGTACGTAATATCACATTAAACAAACGTTATAAACATTCAATGATACACCGTAGCTCCTTCATTATTCTTACAAAGTATGCCTTTTCAACAAAATTATCTTATCATGTTTTTTTTTCAAGTTTCTCGTCTCAAATATTGTCATCTATAAAATCAAAATGACCAGTTTCAGGTATTATTAACAACAGTTTTTAAATTATTTAATTCTATTTAAAATTCATTATTTGTATTAACTATCAGGTTTGGATCAGTGTCATGAGCAATGGCACGTGGTACAGAGTTTCTGGAGATTTTTCAGAAATGTCTGCATTTCACCATTACGTCCTCCCAAACTGGGCGCTCAGCGCAGAACAATGTAATATGAAACTCACTTCTTTTTCTCCAAATAGGACTGTAAACTTCCATCCAAGGTTGGAACCACTTCGGAACATCATGGAGGGTAGGGTCACTATAGTTTACTTACATCACTTTCTTGATAGGTGAGGGGAACAGCATAGTATCTCAGAAACGTGAAAAAAAGATCACCAATATTCTCCTTTTCTATGCTTCTGAAGAAGATAAATCTGAATCTGAGATATATTTTTTTGACATAAAATTGGGAACCACTCACACAAATGTGAATATTTCAATTCTAAATACGAACTTACAAATTTTCAACTGATTCTTCGAAAAAGTAAGTCCATTCAAAATTCGCAACATATTTTATTTCCGAGACAGATAAACTAATTGCATATTCCGCATACTATTTATGAGTTCGAACACTGAATTATAAAATTTGTGTGGCAAAATTTCAAATTACCAACTTTTTTTATTATTTGCTTTTTAATAGAGTAGTTTAATGTTCAGTAGTCTCATTGGACACCTAACACAGTATTAAAAACGTTCACATGGTTTTTATAGATTTTCTAAATATATGTGGAATAGAGTTAACAAATATATGAAATTAATTTTTTAATAAGATTCTTATTCGGTTCAGAAACAATACGTGAGAGTACGACGATAAACTAAATATGTGGAAAGTAGAGCGTTGTGTGGTGTCCACGATTAGAAAAAAACAACAACATTTTATACTTTTAGTTCAAAATTTTCTGATGTGTAGTCAAAAATTTAACAATGAACGATGTTTCATAAATTATACTCTTTTTAAATTCATATGGGGACGCAATAAGGAGAATGAGACCATCATCTTGTAGTACAGGAATTGTAATGGTACCTCATGCCCTTCATTACGGAGCCGTATGTTGTAAGAATAACGTGAAGAGAGGAAGATGATGACTGGAAATGGTGGATGATGACCTGAAATGGAATGAATTGTAGGGAACATTTGAGTATAGAAAACCAGTCGCAATATGCTTTGACGACAAATTCTACTTCAATTAATCTGTGTTTGATCCACCGCCTCCGGAGATGGCAGTTGAGCGCAGTAGTCGTTACAACACTGTTATTCAAACAAATCATTTTTATAGCAACATTTCTCTCTCTACTTATTGAGATAACGCAGTCAAACCTGCAAGTTGCGTACAAAATGATTCTTTGAAAAAAAAAAGACCTGAATCCTACATTAGGGTTACATCTCGACCTTTTCGGAATCTGACAACTAATAATAGTATTGAAAATGAAATTGTAAAGTAAATATATTTTATAGACTCATCTTAAGTTATTATGAATACAACAGAACACAGAATTATTTCTCTGTATGATTAAATACGAGTAATACAGCCCCATATTCCCATTTCCTCCCCAAAATATGGGAAATTTCGAGTCTTTAATTGATATCTGATCATGTAAGTGTACAACGGGAAATAGAAAGAAAGTAGGTCATGCTCTTGTACAACACCTCTTCGAGTTCACTATGTACATTGCGTGTATAGGCCTCGCATATACCTCTTGCATCAACCTCAGCCTTTGTCCAGTATATCTTTTGTTCCATGGCCTTCTGACATTCGTTTTTTGTGAGATAAGGGCTTCATAAATTTCAATTTTTCATAGGAATTTTGAGATTATTCTCTATTCTTCTTTTGTTACCCATCCAGTCATGATCTAAAGCGATGGAGGATATGGCAGCGAAAACACGAAGATTTCGCAAAAAAAAAGTCCTTGTTAGGAAAGGAGTAATGCAAGAAGATAGGATCATTACCGATCCCTTTTATGAAGTTCTATAAGACCACGAAAGGAAATGTGATCACATCCTGGAATAATGAAAGCTGAGAAGTGCATATTTGAATGAAATTCCTGATTACATATAACATGTTTCGAAATACTCATATGAACTACAAAGTAAAAATAGAAATAATTTTCTTTCAGAATTAATTTTAAAATGCTTAGGATAATAAATAATAGTTTAAAAGTTTGAATCCAATCGATAGTCAAGAAGATTAAAGTCAAATCCGTTAGAAAAAAAAAGGTTGTGTTGAAACACGAGTTCCTTCTCTTAGTAGAGTAAGAAATGTTTAAACATTAAAAAATACTTTATTGTCACATAGAAGAGCGTCAGAACCATTCTATTCATGAATCTAAATCACGTAAATTTGATACACAAAGAGTAATTTAAATTATTTAACTCTTCTGTTTAGAACAAACACTATGATAATTCACTTCTGTTAGTTTGACCCAACCATATAAGACATTTCCATGTGTCTTAATAAGGCGATCTCTTCAAGATCAGATGTAGTTATATTAAACTTCTAAAATGAAAAGGACTGTAAACGATGCTTCTATAATGCACTGTTATGTACATAAACTCTGTAGCCCCATCATGACCCGGGTATTTCTCCAGTTTTCGTGCGGATAGATGCGGATTTTCTATACAGGTTCTCATTTTATATATCTACTCTGGTCTAGGGGCGGTGGTCTTATTAATATTATTGTGATAATTAATCTCTAATTTAGAGTTATTTTAATAGTTACTATTTATAAACTATATTTTCAGAATAATTTGATAATAACACATATTTGTAAAAAATGCTTTTGGAATTATATTAAATACAAATTTGCTAGGTTTCTGTTGATTTTCTAACGCTTATCTAACTTTTTTAACCTTATCTTTGGAGTGTGCTGAAGTGTTTAATAGGGCTCTTGATCGGAAATGATATAATGGTCACTTACTAGATTCCGGAGAGAAAATAAGTTTATTGTACTCCAGGTGGTCATACCCAGTATGTAACTGCTATTTGGCTACAACATTTATTGATAATTTATTTAAAGAGAAACCGAATTAACCCAGTGCTCACATTGTACTAGAAGATTGTTTCAGCGAAGAGATATCCCAGTAGCATCAGTTCCCTGTAAGTTACACGCGAAAACCTAGCATGCGAAGCCCCGTAAATCGAAACTCCAACGTGCCTAGAGGGATGAAGAGAAAAACAGAAAGAAAGCGGGAAGCCGCCTGCTAGACGAGCCACCAGATCCACCCTTTTGAGAATGTTTCGTGTCGCTAGTAAAGAGGTTCGCTGCTGGATTGAGTCAGCACAGCTCGTAGCACTGAGAGCGCGAAGCAACACCTCGCTCTTTCCCCGGTTGCGCGTCAGAAAAAGAGTTCTATTGTTCACTGTATTTATCGCCAGTTTGTTTTTCCTCCATAAATTTTCATGTTAAAAACATTGTTTTCAGTGGGGAAGTAAATGGACTATATTATTATATTAATGTATTTATATTTTCATTTTATAGAAGAAAATTGAGCTTTTTTTTTTTTTTTTTTTTTTTNGTGTTATATTCTAAATAATATGGTGGTTTATAGTGCGTCATTGACAGTAAAATGTACTTAATAATATTTTTCAAAAAATATATATTAAGGGAATTATTGATAAATTTGGTATTTTAAAATTACAATCTATCCGTCCCATAATTTAAACCACGAATATTTCTACAAAATGTGGAGAAGAAATGCGTACACCGATAAGTGCACCAATATCTTCACTCCTGAATAAAAATAATACAGCTACAAATATCATATCTACGTGAATCATATTGCGATTCACTCCTGGTTCTTCTTTAAATAGAAATCCTGTATTTAATCAATTTTAAAATTATCACAGTAGGAGGACAACTCCATATAAATTTTTATTGTACTTTGTCCTCCTTTAGTACGAACCATCAACTTTAACCTTCATCTACTTATTCCATAGTACACTTGTTGAGATAATTATGAAGCGTGAACGTTACTTGTCAGCTCAAATGAGTGTATTTTTCATTAACGAACAAGTTTTGTGGGTATCTCCGCAATGAACGAACTGAATTTATAGCATCATTACTGTAATTAACACCTCTAATTTTTGTTATCAACACCTCTTATTAGTATTTTATTCATTTTCTGATGACAGCTATGTCGATATTTAACAAATAATACCATATAATAAAACTCTAAAATAAATTGACGTATTCAATGAAGTAGTAATTATAATATCTACGTTCATAGAACCAATAGTTTTCGGCTATATTTTCTTATATCTCTATTTTTAAAATATTCATACATTTAAGTAATTTATAATGTTTTTGTTAGTTTATTTATTTATTCCTCGGTTTAGAAAGCAAGAAGTGACATTTTTTATAAACACCTGGTTAAACGTAAAATTCAAGTTCAAGGAGTTAATGGGTACAGAGTTCCATGTAATTTTATCACGATTCCATCTAAAACTAGAAGAATAAGGCCCTCTGACATGTTTATGGTTAACATTAAAACGTTCTCGTAGTTTAATTAGTCATCAATTGTCGGAACACGATATAGACCATTTCTGAGAATCACTATAGATAGTCAGGCAATGTAACACAAGAGGAAGCGACTAGAAAGTTAGGAGAAAGAAACTTCAGGATACATTCCGTTTGCTTACTACGAGACCTCTAATGCTTCTCCTGGCTCCAAAATGCTACACGAACTTACTTCGTGATCCTAAGTACCATAGTAGTGTGATTTCTCTCATTTTTGAGAATTCTTCCGATGGTCTCCCTAATAGATCAATTTCGTACCTTGGCTTTTTTTTCTTGAAATATGTTCTAATAGTTTTGTTAAGGATAATGCCGTCTAACAAATCCAATAAACATGAAATATAATGTACATAGCATAAACTCCATAGAATTACTTTATTATCTTTGTACGAAATGTAAAATTTACGGGAACGTAACATATTCTGTGAGGTTCAAGCTACCTCTTGGAGTTCAAGCTACCTATTTCCGAATTTAATCAAGCTTAGTTCAGTAATTTAGACGTGTTTTCTCGCCAAACACATAACTACTTTCACATTATTATGTTCATAAAGGTTACTTATCAATTTAGTTTCTTTGCTGCATAAATGGCCAAAAATTGTAACTCGATCTTCAATATTCAAACGAATACCTTTTAAAAATGTACTTATTCATTCGTTTTCTTCCTTTTCGGGTCTCTAATCGCCACCAAAACCTGAGTTACATCATTGAGCTTTTACTCCACTTCAAAGGGTGGTCGTCCACTGGAAGCGAATTGACGCCAACTGAGTCTTCACATGAATTAGCGTGTATACGCACGACCTTTAAATTTCGACGTAATGCGCTTTTGGTATGGCCTCCCACAAGAGGAGGATATTCCGGAAAGTCATAAAGGCTCAGTACGAGTGATAGTCATAGAGGCTCACCTTAGAGGTCATTAAAAAATGACACATTGTTATAATGTGAGATTTTTCCACTAAATTACTATCGATTGATCGACATCATCCGCTAAGTAAAGTATGAGTCTTGAGCAGTTAACGCACTTACTAACACGTGCAGATACCGACAAGACAAATCATCAGATTCTAGAAAAAAATTAATTAATATTTTGCATTGGAATGGCAATCAAAACTTGAGATTTTGTTTTGCTCTCCAACGTTTATGCATAACTTTAACCACAAGTTCCACTTCGCGACTCAGTTATTAGTGTCGGATCATATAAGCACTTATCATTAACATTGTCTCCCTAGGAAGACCGACCCAACCCAACGACTCCGATTGAAGCAGTTAGAAAAACTATAAAAAAAGATAAACTTAAAGAAACTGTTTTATTGATTGAGGGTCGTATGAGGCTGGTATTATACTGTCATATTTCTATATCGTATGTCTATTATCAAAGAACTTAGATGAAACATGTCCGTGTAATGCACAACCATTGATAACAGTTAAGATACGATCATATACCTCTGATATAAGTTCTCGTTGAGGGAATCTACGTCATATCTTCGATATTAGGCATATGACGTAGAATAAGTGCAACAAACATTAAGCGTGAGGAAAGAAATAAAATATCATCTAGCTAGATAGTTGACAGTTTCAGGCGAGAAAGCTACGGAAGCGAAGAGAAATAGCATATGAAGAAGAAACCACGCTGACATGAATAAGTATACACGACAAAGTAAATAAGGAGATGAAAGAAGCAGGGAAATAAAGAAGCGATATAACAAAAGGTAGTGGTCAGATGGTTGAGAAACTGGGTTATGGTAATGAAAATGAAAACCAAAAATTAAAAAATTAAAAAATTAAAAATATATGACAGAAATATGACCGTGTAATACCGGCATAAAAGAAACAAAATTTCTATGGGATTTGATATGTGAAAGAGAAAGTCATTTGCGTCGCCACAGAGAAACCATGAGATAGCTTACGCCGTTCGTAGGCGATTTTTATGCTTCTCAATTAGCAAAAAGAATATTTATTGTCGCTATTTTTCTAACATTTATTAAAACATTTATCTTCTATTTTTTCACCTTATTTTTTTTTTCATTTATGTGAATAATTGTTGCTTTCTTTGTTCAAAATCTAATATTTTATTTACTGACACTTTAATTACATTTGTCAATACGGTACGCCACTATTTACAATTTCAAAATTGGTAACCAATGCGATGGGTCTGAAATATTTCTTAGATCATAGCATTAAACTACTCCATGAAACTAATTGTTTCTCTTGAGTCCTCAGCATGCGTTTTTCGGCATCATTAGGGTGTTTAGGGAGCGGGCGGTTTACGCTAACAATATCAATGATAATCGAATTAAAATATATTACGATTTAGTAAGAAGACTAAATTTTTATTAATGCTCACAACGTTTCGTCAGTTGCTCTTTATCATAATCATGTGATTGTAGTACATGTAGTACCTGATGGTGACAGAAAGAAGCTCATGAAAGAAAAGAAAATTTAGTCTTCTCAAAAGGTCGTACTAAATATTCCAATTCGAATGTAATGATAGATAATGTCATTAATGATAGTCCTTGGTTTCAACCGCCACAACTACAAAAGTAATCTCGTCTGGAGGAAAATGAAAAATGTCTGCAAAGGTAGGAAATGAAATATCTGTTTGGACAACTGAAGTAACATCAGAACGTACCCAGAGGCGAATTTAAAAGTTTGGCCCTCCTAGATAGTAGTAAATATATGACACCCTTTAAGAGCGGATTCTATATACATATATTTTAAATATTTACATATTATTTACATAATATATAAACAAAAACATTCAGCACAGCAGGAAGAGGAGGAACAAGAAATGGGACGAACATTTGCAGAAGTGGTGCGCAGACGGAAAAAACGGGGAAAGGTAATTAATAAACTCATATCTGGAAGATAGAAACGTGTTATTAGAAATAGGAAATGAAAGAATAATTAGTTCACTACGACAAGGTTGTCCTCGAGGGAGCCATACTGGACCAATATTCTGGAAGGTGGTTATAAATGTGATATTAGAGGCAATGGAAAGAGAGCAAGTAGAGATCATAGCTTATGCAGACGATTTAGCAAATCTAATAGGAGTAGATAGTCGTAGATATTTAGAAAAAAAAGTGAGGAAATATTAAAGAATTATGAGCAAATATGCGAAGAAATAAAATTAATATTGTCACGAACAAAATCAGAAGGAATAATGTTCGGTTTAAAGCAGCGTGGAAGAAGCAGGCGAGACCCAATAATAAAATTTCCAACGTGGCGACTGTAGTTAAAGAAAACAATAAATATTTAGGCATAACGATAGATGAAAAATTAACATTTACAAACCGGATAGAATACATAAGTCAAAAGGTTAAAAAGTTGAAGTATGGGTTGCAGAGGGTGGGTGTAAGAGAAACAACAATAAGTCCAAAATTGCTAGTAGGGCTATATCAGGGGGCACTACGGCCACTTATAATACAAGGAGTGCAAGTATGGTATGACAGGAGTAAAAATACGCATATAGAGGGAAAACTCAGCTGTATACAAAGATTATTTTTACTACCCTGGGATGTATCGGAGGACGTCATCCAAGGCCCTGCAGATCCTCTTAGGAATATTGCCAATATATCTGGAAGTATATGAATATCACTTGAGAGCGAAGATACAAAGAGGTGAGACAGTGCAGCTCGGAGAAATTCAAATAGATAAAACAAAAAAGGTTTGGAAAAGTACAATAAGTAATGAGTTGCTGGAATATAAGATGAGAAAAGGCAAAAAAAGAAAAAATTACCTTATCAATTCATCACGGACGTAAGGTTTAGTTACAATAACAGGTGGTGGTTCCTGCCAACACCGTCATTGCACGAATTATTGACAGGACATGGAAACAGAGAATATTTGTATAAAGGGAATCTAACAACAAGCAGGATGTGTAAATGTGGAGAAGAAGAAGGAACAATAAATCACATATTACACAATTGTAAAATAGTAGGAGAAGGGTACATAGGATGAAAGAATTGAAGAGACAGAGAATTTATAGTGACAAGGATTGGACAAAATATATTGCTACGGAGAAGGTTTATTAGGAATTTGAAGAGTATGCAAACAAAATAATGTGTAAAGAAAGAATATATCTAGATAATTGGAAGTTCCCCATCTCCTCTCAGTAGGCCTCAGCAGTACATGCCTCAGCAGTACATGCCTCAGCAGTATGTACAGCAAAGAGGGAACAGCCGTGACTGGTAAAGCAGATTTGACAGCAGGGAACAAGGGAGAGGGGAAGAAGGAGGAAGAACATAAATAAATAAGATGGAAATGAAGAGAGATTTAAGATAGAAAATAGACAAAGAGTAATAACACCTAGAAACAAAAGAAGATAAAGAAAACCCAGGTAGTGGCCGGATGGTCGAGAATCCGGGTTCACAAGAAGAAATAAAATGAAAAATATAAACAAAGTAATAACTATATATTTCTGTTTATTTATTATTCTTATTTATTATGAGCTACAAAGTATATAAACAATATAACTATCCATATACAAAAAATTAACCTACCTAAAAATACTTATAACTCAGTTAATTCCTATAATTTTTAGAAAATCTTTGCTGATCCAAAAGAAATCTTGAAAATCATATTTTAGAAAACAGAACACATATATAAAGAACAAACATTTTTTCCAAATGTTATAATTTTTCCGTCACTTCCGCAAAATCTTGCGTCCTTAGGTAATTGTCTATATCCGCCTCTGAACATACCATCAAGCTGCAGGCAAATAACACGAACAAAATATAATACAAAGTTCCTTAAAGTGTTCTTAACGAAAATGCGTCGTTGGAGGCAATATGTATAGTTGTAGAGAAATTTTAATAAATGTTAAATCAAACCAAATTTTCGTAGTTTATCTTCGAATCTAGAATATTCAATTAAAGTTTTACTTAAGAAAATAATGAAATTTATTTGACCACTACACCGTGGTTTCCCTATCTACACCAACCTCAATCTTGACGAAACTAGATGTTAGTGTTCTTGATCAATATTTTTCGGAGTGTGAACGTAATACTAAGAAATGATCTTGTGTTCCGTCATGGTCGATAAATATCATTCAATAATTAAATATTGAATTATGCTGAAAAGTTGCTCAGGAAATATTCCATTGTGCTGATTAAAATAAGAAAATCTATATGAAACGATTCTGTATTTACAATAATTTGCACATCTCCTCAAATGAAGAGACTTTTGAATTAGCACTCGCCATATCAGGAATACATTATTTTCTTCAATAACATATTCAGTAACAGTCGTAAAAAGTCTGTTAAAAAATTGACTAAAATACATAAATCAAAATTAAAATGTTAATAAATCAAAAAATGAAAATGTATTGCAATTATTGTCCCGGGAAGTGGGAATTCCTTTAGCTGGTTCACACGAAAATATTTATATTTTGGTATTGAAAATATTTCTTCGAAAAAATGATTATTTCTCAGTCACAAAAAAACTGAATTTTACAAAGGTACAGAATAGTAATAGAAGCGTATTTACGTTTTAACTTGCCACTGATTGAAACCAATGTGAAAAGAAAACATCACGATGGAGACCCTCTAATCTTGATTTTGGAATCTTAATCGAGAAAGATATACCAGAATTGAAGCAATAACATTCGTACAGTTGCCCAATCTGAACTGTCTCATTGCATTTAATAATTTATTTCAAGTTTCGGAGAATGGTAAAGGGAAATATGAGAAACTGAAACATGAATAGCAAAAACTGGCGAGGTTGAATTGGTACGTAAATGGAAGAAAACACGCCAGAAATAATTTAAAATATTTATTTACATAAAAATATACAAACTTTATTTTCACCCAACATGGCAGTTGTGAACTGACGATACTCTAGGGACTGGAAGAGATAATATTATCTAGTTAGTGACAATGCCACGCAAGGAATATATTTATTTTATGACCACCTCTTTGTAGAGAGATGTCTTTGTTGCGGTAGTTATGTGTAGCTAGGTGACCATCTCTGTGATAACAATTGTCGGAATTTCAAATTAAAAATTCATTTCATTTGTATTTACTTCAGTAAAAATACCTAATTACAGACACATGCCAATTACTCATACCAGCAGAGCATACGTGATAAAAATCTTTTAAGAATGCTACTCTTCCCTACTTCCGCGCTCTTCATCAAGTCAATCGGTAACCAATATAGCACCATACACAATTTTTCTTTATTGATGAATATTATTAGCATCACTTCCACAATAATGCCTACACACCTGCGTAGCTATCACCATATGCTCCATGAGTAATACTTGCACTAGGATATGGCCAGTAGTTATTATACGCTCCTCCTGATACAGTCGATCCAGCTAGAGCTTGAGTGGCACCATATCCTCCGTTACTCCCTGCTGCTCCCGATCCAGCATAACTTTGTGCTGTTGCACCCGATCCAACATAACTCCCCGCTGTTGAACCTGATCCAGCATAACTTCCTGCAGCTGCACCCGATCCGGCATAACTTCCTGCTGCTGAACCAGAACCAGCCACAGCTTGATTGGCACCGTAACCACCACTACTTCCCTGATTTACAGCGTACTGACCTGAATAGCCAGCATAATTTCCCCCACCATATCCAACTCCGGTACCCTCATATCCACCATAATTTCCTGCTACTGCACCAGATCCAGCATAACTTCCTGCTGCTGAATCAGTTACAGCTATAACTTGATTAGCACCGTATCCTCCATAACCTCCTGCTCCTGCACCCGAGCCAGACACAGTTTGCGTGGTACCATATCCTCCATAACCTCCTGCTGCTGCGCCCGAACCAGCCACAGATTGTGTGGCACCATATCCTCCATAACCTCCAGCTCCTGCACCCGAGCCAGACACAGTTTGCGTGGTACCATATCCTCCATAACCTCCTGCTGCTGCGCCCGAACCAGCCACAGTTTGTGTGGCACCATATCCTCCATTACTTCCTGCTATTGCACCGGAACCAGTTTGAGAAGTACCATATCCTGCATAAATTTCTCCTGATGCAACTGAACTAGGAATAGCTTGACAAGATCCATATCCACCACTAGTACCTAAATTTGCAACGTTCTGACTAGTTTCATAACCTGAATAACCGGCATAATTCCCCACACCATACCCAGTTCCAGTACCTCCATATGCACCATAATTAGCTGCTGCTTCTCCTGAGCCAGCTACAGTTTGAGTGACACCATATCCTCCATAACTTCCTGCAGACCCGCTCGATCCCGACAAAACTTGATTGGTTCCATATCCACCACTCGTTACCTGATTTGTACCAGACTGACCACTTCCATATCCTTCATAACCACTACTTACTGCATTTCCCGTTTGGATACCCCCGTACCATCCATATCCGCCCCCTGACGCAGCCACGTTACTTGGTTTTTGAACCGCCCAAAAAACATCTTCTGGCTTGTGAGAATAACCGTAAATTGGGTTACATGAGTATCCAGTGCATCCTCCCTGTCCTCCCCCAGTGGTTGCAGAATTTGTTGTATATTGTCCACTACTTGTTGCACCAGAATTACTACCTGTCAGACTACCATATCCTCCAGACCATCCTCCTGATGTACTTGTACCAGCGGTTGTTTGACTACCAACATTCACTCCGTATCCACTATTCGTACCACTGGAACCGGGACCACCCCAATAACCTGCATAATCTCCACCAGTCCCATATACGCCACCATATGCCCCATAACCACTGTTCGATCCTGCATTATAACCCCCATATACTGTATATCCCCCTCCTGTTGTGCCTGTATTTTGACCTGCACCATAACTTCCACCCACAGTTTGACTAGTACCATAACTCGAACCTGATGAACCCACAGTAGCAGGAGTCAGTGAACTAGTGTAAAATTCATTTGCCGTCGAACCAACATTTGCAACAGCTTGACCAGTGTTTCCACCATGTTCACTTCCAGCGCCCACAGAAATTGTGCTGCCTGTAACATTCATTGCGGTTTGAGTACTCACTTCTTCACCAACCACCTCATTAGAAGTAATTATAATATTCGATGTAGTTTGACCAACTCCATTACCCCCTAATCCACCAGCAGAAGCACCGACATTAGAAGCGACTTCACTAGTTCCATGCTCACTTTCGATCCCATGTTCAGTTTCACTTGTCACTCCAGCATTTGCTGACGTGCTTGATACGGCATTGGTACTACCGGTATTTCCACATTCATTCACCTGTCCTTCCAATGAGTCAGTAGGTCTCGCCCCTGTGTCTGTTGTGATTCCCTCAGATACACCTGTAAATCCAGCATTGACAGCAGTTGATCCTGAGGTGCTCGTACCAGACACTAATTCTACTGAACCAAATGGAAGTGAAGCATCTGTAGATGATAGGTGTTCACCCTCATGTCCTTCTGATGTTACATTTGGGACTTTCGAAGCGTCAGTTACCACTCCACTTGAACCTAGCGAAGAGCCAACATTTTCACTGACAGATCCTGTGTTGACTGCAGTATTTGATGTAGACTGCGTACTCAAAGCACCACTTAAGACTGATCCTATACCGAATGGATGATCCACATCGGCCTCGGATGCTCCAGTCGTGACTCCCGTTGATCCACCAGCTTGGTCCGTGGTCACAATGGTGACAGTGGGTTGTGACACTGAATTGCTTTCTCCGGACCCAACCACTGCACTCCCCGAAGAAACTGTATTAGACGACGTAACTGATGCCTCATTCCCACTCTGAAGACTATCAGAGGTTCCTCCTGTGGTAATAGAATTTGAAACAACATTTGTTACTCCAATTTCCGGTGATGTAATACCAAGCCCAAAAGTACCTGCAGAATAAATAGGTGATTCTGGTACATTTTGGTGCCCTGATACACCTACATTGGATTCAGAGGTGGATGCACTTTCAGTATTTCCTGATGATTGCGCAGCTCCAAATGAGAGACTTGATACGCCTGTACTAGCAGCTGAGTTTGGAGAACTGTCTACAAGACTTCCCGATGTAATATTCGTTAAAAAGGATTCACCATGACTTCCACCAGACGATCCAAAAATGCCACTTAAGTCTCCAATACTGCTGAAAATATTTGCACCTTGTTGAAATCCATTTTCTTGCGATATACCAAGTGATTGATTGACGCCATGATTCACCCCGTTCCCTCCGATTAGCCCATTTAATCCAAAAACATTAGGTATAGTGTTTAATGCAGTGTTACCACCCGAAGCACCTATTGTGGCATCTACATTGGCAACAGAATTTGATGCAGAATTACTTCCTCCAAAACTTAGAGCTCCACTTGTGGAACCTGTGTTTGATACGGAATCACTTCCCCCAATTTCTAGCGCACCACTTGTAGAACCCGTATTGGATATAACGTGACCACCACCTAGGTTCACAAATGATGTACTTGTTGGTACACGTCTATCTTCTCCAGATGATCCAGTCATAACAACCATGTTAGGGACACCTTTTTTTGGTGGTAAATGTACTCTCTCGGAACTTATTAAACCACCATTTGGATAACCAGATATACCGCTTGAAATAATCTGGGAACCACCTAGATTCACCAAGGGTCTACCAATTGGGACGCGTCTATCTTCTCCTGATGATCCACTCATGGCAACCGCGTTAGGAACAGCGCCAACTATTGGTGAAATATGTACTCTCTTGGAACTTGTGAAACCACCATTTGGAGAACCAGATAGACCGCTTGAAATAACTTGGCTGACGATTTTTTTATTTGAATCTCCTACCTTTACAGTGTTCAGAGGGACAGCATTTCCAGAGTTGAGAGAAATGCCACTCATGGCTTCGGGAAAACCGGCATTGAACATTCCACCTCCCCATCCTTTTATTTCACTTTTCTTGGATTCAATATTTAAATCATTTTCGGAAATATGCGCATCATCAGTTCCCGAATGAAATTGGCTCTCACTTTTAAAGTAAATTTGCATCGCATCCGCAACATCATCGTCAGCAGTTCGTAGTTTATTTTTCAAGATGGCGTCAATCCGAAAATTGTTATGATTCTCATTAACGGGAGGAAAATATGTATTATCTGTACTTGATCCAGTAATTAAATTTGGTTGAATATCATTTCTCACAGATCTTTTCAGTGTTGATTTTTTATCAAGGTGTTCAAAGACGATGTCGGCACTGGTATCTCCTGAGAATCACAATAATTATAATTAATTAAATCAAATAAAAATATTTTTTTTAATATATTTTTACCTTGAACGTGCTTTTCTCATTCAATTTCCCATGACAATTATAATGGTATCTCATACTAATCTTTGACGCATATTTCCTTCGCTGCATATTTTTATGTTATTGCATTCCAAAACATTATAATGATGAACTAAGTATGCAGTAATAATTTGACAAACGTATCTTTCTCAAGAAACTAAAAGAAGGAGGGTAAAAATTACTGTACAAAGAATTGAATCGAGAGGTATTTTAATATTATCTACACGTGATAAATTACCATTTCTCAGAGGAGGGGAGGCAGGATCCATTACATGCCTTCTTACAACCTTACGAAATATCGTAACGTTGTAAGGCGGCATGTGATGGTTTTATCTATTACAAATTACTCCAGTTAAACTTTCTCACAACGGGCATCAAGGTATGCCCATAGATGTTAGAGCTCCGCAATTACTGGACCTCGGCAAATGGAGGAGAAGATATGGCCAGCATCTCATTCCGCACGGTTTGACCCCCTGGAGAGGCCCGGTACTCGTTTTACAGCAGACTGAGACTGGGAGTCTGTCTGGATGTTGAGGTGTGATGAAAAATCCTACTCCCCACTGGGGATCGAGCTCTGGCAATCCAGCAAGAAGTTGAGCACTCTAATTATCAAACCACACTTATTCCAAATAATTACCATCAGAAGTAATATTAGTTTAGTCAAATTAAAGAAACAAGCCTTTGGATTTTCTATTTTTACTTATTATATTTAATATTTCTTAATTTATTCTCAAGCTTTGGCGTTTTTAAACCAGATAATTAGGTTTTCAGATGTTACCGTCGAAATACAACACTATATTAGATGAAATAAAACTTAAGGCGATTTTAATGAATGTATAAATTTTGGAATCGTCTTATCCGGAGTTAGATTTGGTTGTTAGATTTGTTTTCATTATGAAAGGCCATAGCAAAGATATCGTGATTCGAAAAAAATTTCTCCTCTGGAATAAATATTGTTTTCAACTAATTGTAAGCCAAGACATACTGTATTTAAAGATATTCAAACCTACATTAAATTCCTCCAAGATATAAATATATTCTTTGTAATGATTAACAATGGAAAGAAACTGATTCATGTGTTTTTTGACATATTATTAGAAAATGACAAAATTATTTCTAATTTGTTTTTGATTTCCGCACCTTTTAATTATGATATATACCATGAACACTGGAGGTCTGATTTGGCGAGGTAGGTTGAGAATATTGCGCCAAAAGTAGGGATATGTTGAAAGAGCATATCCCTAAGAAATGTATTAAGTGTAGCAAGTAGTTATCGCATGGGAGGCAATGATTCAATTCATTTCTACATTCTACAATTGACGTTATAACTGATAAACCCTATTACTGCCCAGTATTAGAAAATGCTGTTACTAGATGCCCCTATAACTGCATATGCATTTTGCCGAAGTTTGATGTTTGCTTTATTGTATCTGTTTGGTTTTCCCCAAAATTGGTACCTAAGTAGGTGGCACGAATTTTTTTCATATTTATTTTTTATGTTTAATGTTAAAAAAGCCAAAATCTTACGCCACTGATAATTCGAAAGAGCAGGTATCATTATTCATAGTATACATAATAATCCCTAATTCATGGTACAAACTTTAAGGGTTGGTACAAGATACTGTAACGATCGTTTTTAGTAAAGGAATAAATAGACGCAAATGACGTGGTGAGGCGAAAACGTTACTTTTGATGGGACAACTGAAGAGTCTTGTTTATGCGACTCTACTTGACTCAGGTGAGGATGTTGTTGATCGAATAACCGTAGCTGCAGCACATGTACGTGAAATACTTGGTTTCTTTGAATTGTACACCAATCGCTCCACCGTGACTGTGCGACCCATGATAGTCAAGCATATTTTACTGTTGGTGGACGCAATTTTGAACAGATAATGTAAACTTGCACTTGTCAACGAAGCTGTCAATAAACACTTTGTCTTTCCTTTCATCTCTTATTTCTGGTATTTGCGGCTCACCGCGTCACTAGCTCCCAAACATTCCTGTAAAATACATTATTGTTACACTGTCTGTACCAACCTTTGAAGTTTGTACCATGTATTCGGAATCATTCTGTTCATGAAAATTAGTGGGGAAAATTTGAGAGGGCAAGAACACCACCTTACATGTCCCAAATTCTTTCCCAAGGCATTTCTTGATTTTACTACGTAAAAATAAAATTAAAAGTACCTGAACTATTTTTTTCGTAATCATTGGTAGTAGGCTACAATCAATGTCACGCATAATTTTATGCATATTTTTGTAGAAGGAAATGACTGACTCCATGGAAAATGTCAGAAAAATGGCATTATAGGATTCAGGGTCAAAAAGCCGCTAAGGATGTAGTCAACCAAAATTCCAAATTCCAGACGGACTGATTTCGCCCTCTGAAAAGACGATTTGTACCTGGAGTTTCAAGAGTGCACAGTCAATTCTAGAATGATTTGAAAATTATTGAAACAAATATTACATGTGGCGATTTCCCTCCATAATGTGAAACTTCATTTTTCGTTCCTTTGCAGACTGTCGAGAAACGTGTGAAATTGTCAGCAATTTTGATTCAAATTTTTTATACCTATTTTGTTAAAATAAGAGCTACTTTTCACCCCGAATTTCAGTTTTTCATAAATTTGATAACATATCATTTATGTATTTAATTCATGACTATCTAGCTGTGCCGTATACTTTGGTAGCAGTGTCAGGAATTGGGAGTTATATGACAGGCTCCAAGATAGTCGGGAGTCCGCAAATAAAATAATTTGGGAACCGCTGCTCTAAACTCTCCCACCTCCTATCTATGAACTTATCCACATCCACGTTCTATGAACATAGTTTCTGACTCACGGAGGACTTTAATTAGAGACAAAAATATTGGCTGTATTAGTAATGAAAACCTTGAAAGATAACGCGCGTAATTTTCATGCAGTCTGTGCTAGAGCGCATAGGCCGATAAGATTTTTGACGACCAGTTTCATTCAGTATTTTACAATCCAAGTATTCCGTTAATCCAGTCCTTGTGAACTTAACATTTAAACTTGTTGCATTCTGTAGCTAAACCAAAATATTTAATACAGGAGTCAAATTATTATACAATGTGATCCATTTAAATGGAGACCAAAATACTTAAAAACATTAAAATAAATCTTAATGTTTCCAAAGGGGATGCTAGAACTGGACCACTCTTTGGAAGTGTTAACTTTGAAATTTTAATAGGAAATCCCATTATTTTAAATTTCAGATTCTAAGAAAGGTAAGTATTGTCACAAATATTTTTCTGGTAGATGGCGCTATAGCCGTTAGAATAACATTTTTCGAAAATCTTTGGAAATGCACATCAAAACAAGAAAAATACGAGTTGAATATTTGGGACAATAAATCAGGTCATTGGGAATGACATTTCAGCTTCCTTCCACCTTTGAAGAGGAAAGCTTTTGTAATGTTAAATTTATTATTTAAATTATTGTTAACTTATTTAAACGGAAATAAAGAATAGACCGCTTTCCACTTTGAGCTCTAAAGAAGGCAATTTGTTTTGAGTTCATCCCACTGTCAAAAAATATTTTAATTATTTCCATATGAAATTCCAAATTTTTATTTTCAATTTAGTTTTAAGTTTGGAAAGTGATGTGTCTCTTTCATATATATTTACTTTGAAAAAAAAAACTTAATTTTTGTAAAATCAAGCTTATTATACAGCTTTGAAATGATGACTAAGAATTAATTGTTGAAATACATTTCAAAAATCTTAAACACAAATGTCTGGTAACCATTATTGAGAATTTTTTCATTCATCTTCACGTAAAGTACTATTCGTTTAGAAGTAATACAAATTCTACACAATGGGCAGAGACAAATAATAGCAAAATTAAACATAAATACGTAAGTAAATCATGTACATAGTTTCACTGGAGTCGCTCGTACTCTCGTGAATGCTACAGGTCTTTAGGTCAGTGATGGAGATTTTAATGTTTTAAACGTCTCAAATTAATATGAAAGAGTACTATAATGTACACTTTTGCTTTTAAATCACACTTCACCCGTCATTTAAGCAATACATAAATTATTTAATATTTCGATAAAAGATAGAATATAATTTATTTTTTACTAGCTGACCCGACAGACGTAGTCCTGTCTAAATTTCAATAAATGTTTTGTCATCGTTTTGTGAATTTGTGAAAAGTTATTTTAAAAGTGTGAACAAAGTAAAAATGAGAATAAAACGCACTTGAGTAACCATTGTATTAACGAGTACATTCAGAAGTACGCCAATGAGAAATTTTACATGCGAGATGAATTCTATCGGCAGTACACAGCTGAAATACTGGAAATGTTTGATGTGTCTGTAATGTGATCGACTTGGAACCACGCGATCTTGTTCCAAAATTTAAGTCACATTTGAATTAAGTCAGAATTTCATGTCAACCAAATAATTTATTTTCTCTCATTAAATTTGAAATCTAAATGAATTTCGAGGTTTTTATATTTCGATTACATGATTGATGTTCAAGTAAACTATCAAAACAAAGAAATTTTTTTGATTGGTTTGCCGTGACATCACCATTTCGTGCACACACAAAATATGATTTTTGTATTTTGTCCGAATTTTCCGACTTTCCTTAGTATTTGTCCCTATTTTTTTCCTGAAACCTTTTCTAGGACCATAACGAACAAAAGAAAAACAAATAATAACACATAACCATCGTTCGAATCATGAGTCATGGTCTTGAGTTCATACAAAAATCCCATAGAAAAAAGCACTTTCAGTTTTTCCTGAATTTTCCAATTTTCCAAGCAACTTTTCCAATTTTTCTTTCCCTAAAAACCATATTCTGACAATTACGAACATTGTTTTTTAAATTAGTCAAATCGGTCAAACCGTTCTCAAGTGATGCGCTTATCAACGAACAGAATTTAATTTGTATTTATGTATATAATAAAATATTTTCCGAATCTTTTATATTGATGAATTTTTTTAAAATTAATTAAAAACCTGCATTATTTTTTTAAAAGAAGTTACAGAAGTTGCAGTGTGTTGTTCGCGGTTAAAGTCTCAANAAAAGAAGTTACAGAAGTTGCAGTGTGTTGTTCGCGGTTAAAGTCTCAACGCCATTACCATCAACGGAATGAGCGTACAGATATAGTGAAGGCAGAAGTTACAGAAATCCCAGTGGCTTGCCACACTGCTTACGAACAGGCAAGGAAGTTCACTGTTGATTTAATTTCTTCACAAGAAACTTTATGTAAAAATAAGATTGTCGTAACTAGTTACTAAAGTTTTTTTCAAAAAACTAACGAAGTAATTTAAATGCAAACAAAAAATTAGTTATATCTAGACTTTTTGAAAGATTTGACAAACATTTCATTAACACATATTTTTCTGTTTCTTGAGTCCCTCGTCACTAGTCTTTTTCATTATTAAAATAATTTACCTCTAATGCATATATGAAAAAGTTATTATCATATAAGTACTTTTTCTTATAAAAAGAATACCTTTCTACAATGGGTACAAAGAGTGAAACTCGCCATACCCATCATACTCACTGAGAGCTAAGGCCAAGCAGCAAACAGCAAGAATCCTCATCTTGCTCAAGCTGCCACGGATACCTCTCAGACAGTGAACAGGGATACAAAGGATGCTTTTGTCTGATTCCCATCGGTTTTATATATCTACTTCGGTTTAACGACGCTAAGCATTCCATCTCTAGAATGCGGAAACGCGCGATGTTATCTAAAAGAACATTTCTTCTGAATTGAGAGCTGGACTCAACGTTTTGAAAGCTTAATGACTCCACAAATTCAACTAATTTAGGACATTGCTAATGGCTTGTAATATTAAAAACTGAGTTCCATAACCTCAAACAGATGTCTGCATTTTTAGATGGAACATAGTTAAAATTACGTGATATGAACTTGTAACTTTGGGATGTTATATATTTCATAAAGGATTTTAGGTAGTTTTTTAGTATCAAAAATAAAGTAAACTTCCAGAATAGTAACAACTTTTTATACGTTTACCCTCGGAAAATAAACTTCCCAACATTTTTGGAATTGTCATAGAAATACGAGAAACAAACCTCTAAAGGACGAAAATAGTAGATTTATTATAGTCATGGATACATTGATAAAAGCTAGAGTATTTTATGAGTGGGAAGTAGAGATTACACTTGCAGAGCATTAGGAATGATTGGGGCAGAATTATACTTTCATTATAAGATCGCAACCTGAATTTCCAAATGTGAAGTTAGGTTTAGTTTTTTCGTAAAGCGATTAAAAGAAGGGGTAACGACGATTTGAATTGCAATTTTACTTTTGAAGCAAGAGCTATAAAACTCTTCTTCGTATGGAACTATAGGTTCCATAATAAACGTTCTAACACAATATTGCGCAGGTATTTTGGTTTACTACGTACTGAAAGTACACACCAATCACATAAAATCTTGATTTGATGGCTCTTTTTTTCGATGGTAAAATTAACGCGGATAAATCCCGAGAGGTATTCTACTACTTATTTCTGTTAATGTGCATCTGATGAAATCAGTTTCTTCAACCGTCGAGGAAATATTAAAAAGTATTTTGTAAATTAATTCATTAATGGTGCAACCAGTAGTACATATAATTGGAGAGCCAATTTAGATTAAAACTTTCCACGAAACCTATTTGAGAAAGATTATAATTCTTTAAATCCCCGAAACGACTACAAACGACATCTCTTCTGCTGTGCGTCACTATTCAATTAGAATTTGAAGTGTCCATGAGGTTCTTAAGACACAAAGATAAACGACACTTGCATATATACAAGATTTTCAAAAACCAATGGTCACTACTTGTCTTCACATTTTCCCTAGTAGAACTCAATCATGATTACAAGATGCCTATCGCCATTTTCTCAAAACCATACACACACTACGAATGAAAATCGATAATACTAGTTTTAAGACAAATAATTAAATCATGTTTAAAAACCTGAGTTAAAAAAGAGGCCTAAATAGAATATAGTTGAAAATGTCAAATCTGTATTGAATTTGCTATGTATGATATTTAAATGAGAATACACCACCTTTTTAAGATATTTAATTGATATTAACCTTTCTGTGTGCATCATCCATCATCTTATCCTGTTAAAACATTAAATCTGGAGTGTTTTCTCATGAACGTTTCGGTATTGTAATTCTACAATCACATTCTAAGGACTTAGAATAGTACTCAGATACTAAATAGTAAGCACTGATTCCTAAATAGGGATACGTCGGATCTCTTAGGGAAGCTTGGCCACTGGGACTAGTGTTAGCGTTCCGTCTCTAATACTTAATAATTGTTTTCTCTCAAACAACTCTATAAAACCATTTGGCACCAAATTATCACAAAATTACTATCAGTAACAAATAATACAACTTATTATCTATCAAATACCGTTCAGTTAATTGCCTACTTCTTGTACATAAATATTCAGTGATATTAAAAAAAAAATAACTCGACTCATATTGGTCATAGAATTCTCTTTTTCTATATTTATATATACCAGAGTTAAGCTTTTAAAATGAGATATTCCCACAATATATTACAAATTCCCCAGTTTAAATTGTTTAATATCGAGTACATACCACGTTTTTGACATTAAAAATAGGAATGTTATTATCAACTGATCCTTTGCAAATCACAAAGGGAAAAAATACGGGGTCATTTAAATAATTTCCACCTTAATTTAGGACACTTAAACCACTTTTGGCGTAATGCGCCAATTGTTATCAAAAATTTGGGATAATAATTAAATGTATTCAGCAACTAATCAACGTCCAGCGCGGTTTGTTATATCGTTGTTTTTGCTACTGCAAGGACTACATTTAAGAACCATAAAATGAAAAAAAATTGATATTTTCAATAGTTATTGCTAAAACTAAACGAAGCAGGTTTTTTAAGTCTTTTTGCAATAACTAATAAACGAATGTGAACCAGTGACATCTCATTTTATAGGTTGTATTAAGACCTGCAATTTCCTAATTTAACTTTTTGGTCTAGGATCAATACCAAGAAAAAATGCAAATTTTGCACTTTCAGAGCTTATTGCAAAATATTGACCACCTCTACGACTCTTCGAAAGACGTGGAGGTTCTTAGATTTTCGTATTTTACACGATAAAACTACACCCTACCTACTTAAAATGTTTTCGACTTTATCATAAAGTCGATTCCCCATTGCCTGGTCTACAACGGGAAATATTTTAATCGAAAGAATAACTTCCATGGGAATTGTTGTAATTTTACAAGTACATCAGTTTTTTTTCCTTCATTTTTCATCGGACAACCATAGTGAAATGANTCCTTAATTTTTCATCGGACAACCATAGTGAAATGATAAATTAAATAACTATTTGACTTAATGCTGATGTAAAATACGAAAATTTTCGTTTCGTATTAGGTTACTCCCACTACATCTCATTTAAATCTGAACATTTAGAATTACACTTTGTTCATGGTATAAAGGATGCAAACTTCTTTAAATTAACATTGTGTGCAAGTACAATTTACCTCATATTACATTAATATTGTTCATATCCTCTTCACACTTTGGAATGTTAGTGTATTCACTTAAAACATTTCGAGCAGAAATAAAACCCACGAGATAAAGTTACAAACGTAATTTCATACTAACAGAAGTCCTATTTATTACGTATAAATATTTTTTCTGATTTTTTTCCATGCAATGTTTTCCAGTTTTCTACTTCACAATAACACATATTTTCTCTATAAATGATAAATTTTTTTAGTATTTAAGGAATTTAGGGCATGCTACTTTTACCACATAAATTAGTAATAAGAAAACGCACCTACATATTTTCAGGGCTAAAACATTATATAACGAACACGAAATATGCTGCTTAATTAGTCTTTTTCCCCATTGCCTGGTCTATTAATGACGTTGACCCATCGCTGAACTGGTAACGTGCTGTCACGGCATGCCGTCAAGAATGTGTGGAATTACTCTAGGTCATCCCCGTAGCAGACATACGACGACGACGACGACGACGCACTTTCGCTTTATTATATATCTCGTTATTATTCTTTTGCCGCGTGGTCTATAGTTCTTAAAGGAGAACCAACGCTTGAAAAAAATGTTTTGGGGATCCATACTAATATACAAATGCGTAACGCGAAAGAGTGTTTGTCCGTTTGCTACTTAATCAGAACTAAACCACTGAACCGATCGTGATTAAATTTGGCAAGGCTACATCTTCAGGATGAACATACGCTAACTTTTTATTTTTAAAATGCGTGAAAAGAAAGATGATGATTTTGACCATAAATATTGATGAAATGGGGAAAATGAGGTATATTCGCTTACCTAGCCTAAACGGTTAGAGAAAGGTACAAATATGATTGGCAATATTGTTCGCCTCAAATGGTTCTACAAAAAAGTTCACGACAGCATATGTCTATCCACAAAGGTTTACCCACATTATCGAAAAAATGTTATTAAAATAAGAGTGTTAAAATATTTTATATTATGACAATAATTAAAAAGGAAAAAAAATCAATCATTATTAAATTTAATAGCTTTTTGTTTTTTGCATTTAACAAAAATAAAAAATGATTGAATCGTAAAATTTCGACTAATGGTTTGGATTGTAAAAGTGTTTAAATGAAATGGAGCAACCGCGCTGCCGCCACGCGGCGCCTTTGAGTCTTGCCTCGGAAGCAATCATTCGATCTTCGCGGCTCCCGGAGAGTGGGTTTGTTGGACAAACAAGTAAAGAAATTCCTGACAACGCTCGGTAATCATTAGTAACTCTTATAATTCTTTTAAATAACATATAATTCTGACACAAAAAAAAAGAAATAATGAGTTTTTCTTTATAGATATTATGGATATTCTTATTGTTCAACACGATCTATAAATGATATTTGTCTCAATTTATTATTTCATAGAATGATTCATATGCCTAAGACACAGCGATGCATCAGCGTGAAAAATTAAAGATTTGATGAAAATATTCGTAACATCTACATTTCCTTATTTTCGATATCATTGACAGGAAAATGTGAAAACAATAGGAAAAAGACTAATGACCTTGATGTTGGCGAGCCCTAGAGACCTAGAAAACAATAGGAAATAATTGAATATAAAAATGTTGTTTAAAATATATCTTAATTAGATCAGACAACCCTGAGAATAATATATTATACTATAGTTTGAATAAAAACAATTTTATATGTTGTGCAATTGTTATACTTTTTATGTATTCGTTGCTTTCAACATTTGTTGTGCGTCGTGTATTTGAATATTATTTTGTATCACGATTATTGTGTATAATTTATAATCTCTGCGTTAAAATGAAAATTCAGTAAAAACCTTGACAAACCTTGAATAAAAGACTCTCATTAATTAGATCGAATTTAGAGTTCTAGATTTATACGAGTTTAATACTCCTTGTCTGAAAGATCAACGAACTTATTTTCAGCACTCCTAATAGCTTTCTTGGAATTTCCAAAAATACGACTCAAACGTCTCATAATGACACTCACAACGAAAGTTCATGATGGGGACATCTTAACAGTTTTGATGGTATCAGTCTCAGGGCTGTTGAAGTTTGAAATCAATACGTTAATGCACATTGTAAAACAAAGTCACTCGCAGAGTCAGTCCATCTGTCAGCATAATTTTCTCTGTAACTTCTGAACAGATTTAATTCCGGTTTTTACCAATGGATAGTGTGTTTTTTCCAAAAGGATTTTGTGTATGATTTGTTGTTATTTATTAGCCAACCTACGACAAATGTCGATGAAGTTGAAAAAAATGATTTTCGCAGATATACCTTACAGTTCTAATATTGTTTTTCTCTCTAGAGTTCTACAATACACAGCGACAGCAATATCGATCTACTTAGGTTAATCCAAATTATCAGAGAAAAGTTCTTAGGTAAGTTGAGCAGCCGAGTTTGCCCACTTCCGGCCGAAAGGTAGAAATCTCGAAGATAATGCTCGCTGCACATTATGATACATTACACTGAATATACATGCAGCGGGTACCATTCCCGTTATCCTTAACCTTTGGCCACAAGCAGGTTGACACGGCTGTCCGAACTTTGTTTTGTCTGAAGTAGAAAATAGACGCTTAAATTACTTACACTAAAGAGAGTATCTAAGGTATTTCATAAATAATATGTTATTAAAAGTATATTAACGAAATAATAGACAAAATAAAAATAAGGGAGAAAATACATGAATTCAACTAATAATAAAACTGTCATTTAAGAAAATAGGTTTTTACGCATAAGCCTTTATTGGCTAAAAATTATACTTTACAGTTATACGGAATTAATATAACTACTTTCAGTTTATTAACTTCTTATCACTCTTTAATCTAAATAATACTAAAAACTATAATCTGATGTTTGGTTTAAAACTTTAATAATTTGACTTTTAACAGAATTTCGTGTAAAATATAGTAAATGACTTATTATTCCATAAATTTGAGATACGTACATTCATAATCAATAATTTTTCAATCAACATAAAGTAGAAATATTTCCTTTCTCATGGCAGAAGGACCTGAAATATTTTGGACTCTTTAGGAAACCCATTTCTTGGGGTCTCAGGCAAGCTGCCTCCATCGCACCCTCCTCCCGTCATTTCGATACTGAACGACGAATTTCGGGCCGTCCCGAAATTTCAGGTGTTTTCGCGACCTAATATTTCGGACCGGCCCAATATTTCAAGCTTTTTCGCGTCCCAAAATTCCGGGACAGTCTATTATTTCGAGCCGCGAAAAAGCCTGAAATTTCGGGTCAAGCATTTCAGACCCTTAGCCATGAGGATCCTGCTTGATAGTAATAAGCTATTTTTAACCACAGCTAAAATAGTTGCACTCTGCTGTCAGTTAACTGCAGTCAATGGTCTTTCTGACAGACTTATTTATTCAATTAACCAATATTTATATGCCTTTAGTAAATTTTCTAATTTGACCAGTGTCTTCTTGTTGAACGTAGGCAGACTGTTAGTTTTTTATCATTATTAAATAGGTTGAATCAATAATGTTAATTATACTTTATTATGGTTTGCTTCGTTTTTTTTTCATGAAAACACTTAATTTGTTTGGAAACAAAACGTTAATCGCACATCTATTTAATTATCTTTTTATCTTATTTGGGCATTATATTTATTTCATTGTGTATCACACTCCTGATGAATTCTAAAGAACCAACAATATAACTTATATTTGAGGCCGGCCTCAAGATATGGTTCTTGCATTTCGGACCGGCCCATTTTTTTATAAAATTAAAATTATTTTGGGCCCCTCTGCCATTGGCTGTTAGACAAATTAAAATTCTTCAAATTTCATTATAAAGCTAACTAATAAAATTCCACTAATTACATCCACATTATTATGAAAAGTCTGTCAGCATTCAAAATGTTGTTTCCGCATAGATTAATATTAATATAAAATTCAATAACAAATATCCCTTTGTAGCAGTTTCTGCGCGAAAACTAATTTGTCGCGAGAAAATATATATTTGTTGCTTTTTTTAGTAAATAGATTAAACTTCAATTTTCACCAGAAACTGAAAACACTAAGTCTGAAATTTTGCAACGATCTCTTTCGTCTCTGTATTATAGTCTATTGATCACTCCTTGAATCCAAATGGATTGACAAACTAAATCTTTGAGATTTCCTCACTAATTTTGTTTATGTGTAGAATTTGTAAATGGGAAATGTAGCGTGCTATTGAAGCTTTTCTAGATTGGGCGATTATATAGGTATGGATTATCACATAATATAGGTGGGTGGATGGGTTTTTATTAGTAGGTGGCCCGCTTAGGTGGGTACACAAACATATATGTCAATCCATTTGGATTCAACGAT
>NNCF01126207.1:284389-300843 GCA_002313205.1 Laupala kohalensis
ATATATATATATATATATATATATATATATATATATATATATATATATATATATATGCTGTATTCAGACATAAATAAAGATCTAAAATTATTACAAAATATCAAAATAATCACGAATAATACCGCGGTTAAATAGCCAATGTTTTAAAACACTCGAAACAGTATATTTTACCACAAAAAAGTATTGATCAATATTTACATAAAACTATTTTAATATTAAAACTACAAATGTATAATTTAATTTATGTACTTTTATTATGATATTCATAAAACTTATGTATTCTTCTCTATTCGTGTTGATTAGTTGAAGATTTTCGGTCCTCATAACAATTAAAACAATATTAATATTCAAAATGCAAGTAATATCATCGAGAGTTTTCTTATTTTCTTTATATTTTAAACTAAATAAAATAGAATATAATAATCACTTCTACTCACAAATAATGACGGTCAAGAAGAATGAGTACAAGAAAGCCATATTCGGAGGAATATTGAAGTCAGAATGTGACCTGGGAGAGTCCACTAGTTAATATATTGAGTATTCCAACAGTGAACTTGGAGAAGGGTTATCCCTAACGAGCGGAAATCCTAATGATTTTTTTCCGATATCCAAATTGGTTTTGCTTTCAACAAGGACTTGATAGTGAAAGAGTTGTCAGAAATAACGGAGACGATGTGTCATGGAAAATATTGCATTGTTCTATCTCTTGTTGGGCATGTTTCGCTGAAGGATATGATCATTTTAAGCATTATATGCGTTAAATTCCGATGATACTTCGATTACAAACTTGGTACCGAGGAAGCTAACAGAACCTCTCATTTAACATAAACAGTCGTATAGTTATCAATTTATTTTTTAGGTATTGAGATCAATTACTTATCTAAAAGTGGATAAAATTTTGTTCTTGATCATTGGTAATTACTAATTGAATATAACTAATTGAATAGATCAGTTCAATTTTTTTTGCGACCAATATTTAAAAATAATTTGTCTACATCGAGGACTTCCTAATATTTCTGTAGGTGTACAATCTTGACACGTAAATATTTAATGCATTTAATATGTGACCATTTAATTACTTAGTGTAAAACGTTTTCCTCTTATTTAAGTAGGATGAAACAAAATATTAAATTAGTGGTGTAACACATTTAAAAAAATTAGTTTTTACTTGTGGATAGGGCTCAAGTTGCAGTTCCACCATTCCACTCATATCTAAGCACACTACAAATTACTCATACAGAAACCAATAACTAAAGGCGGACCCAGACATGCGCTATTCGGCGAGTTACGAGTAACCGCTCGCGGAATAGCAAATGGTATGGAGGGGTTGCTTACTCCTAACCACCTTACAAATACCTATTCGCCGTACCCGCAGCGAGTCCGTCTTTTCGGGTAGAGATCTCAATCAAAAGAGAACTGTCTGGGGAGGAAATGTAATCCAGATTTTCTTATATTTACGAAAAAAAACTACTCGCATTTATCATAGTGGTGTTAATCATCTGTCGTTGGTCATGTGAATCTGTCATGTCTCCCCCTCCTTTCTCACCACACCATCAATACGAGGCGAGCATCGAATAACAGCTGGCGCCAAAGAGGTAATTAATAATAAATTGATTAAGCTATTTCCAAAATTAATTTAAAAAATACTTGCATCGCGGAAAGTAAATGTACCCATTGATTCTTATGTTTTTATGAAGTATGTTTTAAATAATATAGTATATACATTGTATGAACTTGGTAATGTTTGAAACATGTGTGTTGGACTCCTACGGTTTTACATATTAATTTCCTACACTTTTCGCGATGCAAGTATGTTATAAATTTATTTTCGAAATAACTGAATATGGGTATACTGTAATTGTGTAGTTCGAATAAAACGAATCAAATATTTAAATATATATGGAATAGGTGATTCATTGTTGGCGTATTTAAATATTAAATTAAGTTGAGATGTCTTTCAACCTTCAATAAAATATTGTTACAAAAATCTGCATCCCAGAGAAGCATTATAGATGTTGGGATCACGTATACTTGCGACCTCAATGTCTGATCTCACAATAGACAGGTTGTGAGTTAGAGATTGCTCACAACATTAATTATTACATATACTTGCTGTTGTATACTTGGAAAGTTGTAATTCCAAGTCTGTTGAAAATATATCACTACAGTCAAATCGCAAAATTTCATATTCTGTACATGAGTACAGAAGTTCATTGACTGATAAAAAAAGGGAAACAATAGTATATTGTCAATAAAGCAGTTACTAACTGCATCTAACACGTGGAGGACAAACTAATTTACTCTCCGTAAGCAAGCAAGAGATCCCATCAATTCCGAACAAGGAAACCTATTAATAATTACTGACATAAAATAAGAGTATATTTTATTTTTACTAATTTTTATCATTTTTGGTGAATCACATTTAGGTCCGCGGAGGACCACCCACCCCACACCCCCGTCTTGGTACGCTAGTGCTTTTGTCAGTATCCTAAATCTCTATGTCAAATTATCTATGTCAAATATCTATGTCTTCATGTACTGGTTTACTATCCAGAACATTTTCCGCATTTGCAAATGAAGTAAGTAAAAATGAATTCTAATGATATCACCATAAGTAATAATTTCAGCGTAACTCTTGAAAACGTATCTCATAGCAATAACTGCAGTAATATCGTCTAACTCATCTGAACCAAAGTGTTTAAAGTGGAATGCAAATGATGATGATTAATTCTTTCCTCCTACAATTCTTAAATGACAGGCGTTCTTGATCTCAATTCATTCCATTAAAGAAATTAATTATTTACTCAAGAAATTTGTGTTTTGTAACATCTTTATGCCGACTGTACCTACAGAAAATAATTTGCGTTTCGTACAATTCTTTTCCAATATTAATATTTGATTGCAAGACGTTTGATGGATCATTTAAAATCTTAGAGCAATGATTGCACTGATTTTGCAAATATTGATGTTCCACCAACAGTTGTTCTATTTATTTATAGAAAAAATTGTCATTTTTCTAACAATGTAAATTTACTATAAAAATCTGTCTGTATTAGATTATGGTAGTATTGTGTACGCGTCCGCTTCACCATTGACACTCAGACTCCTTAACAGTATCCATCATGCAGGAGTTCATATTGCAAACGGTGCCTTCTGCACCAGTCGCATAGAATGCTTACTAGTAGACGCTGGCGAACCATCTCTTAACAGAAGACGTGATATTTTACTTGGATCTTACGGAGTGAAACTGATGGGAGTTTCAGATCGGCCTACTCGCCATCACATTCATTCCCCCAAATTTTTGTTTATCCTACGCTGCAAGACCTACGTTACCCCGCCCAGCGGGAGTCCGCTTTAAACAGCTGCTGGAGGAAAACGTCATCACTCTACCTCCTCCAGTGAAATACCCACACTCTCTCACACCACCTTGGCCCTTCCTGCAACCAACCACTGACATTTGGCTGTCTCCACTCTTAAAGCAGGACACTCCATCTGCTGTGTACCAGCAGCACTTCGGAGAACCGAAGACCTTCTATTTGGATCATATGTTCATATATACTGATGGTTCAGCAATGAATGATTCCGTTGGTACTGCTTTCCAGTGCCATAGTGCCACCCGTTCTTTTCGCCTCCATTCCTTTTGCAGCGTGTACACTGCTGAAAAATTTGCAATCCTTGAAGCGCTTAAGTTCTATCTTCAATACCGTGTGTGGTTCTCTGTAGTGACTGTATTAATGCTCTGTGGTCAGTGTCTTCACTGTACATTTCTGATATCCTTACACTGACTATTCAGAATCTCATAAGCCACCTAGTAATTCAAAATTTTGAAATATTCCTTTGTTGGGTTCCTGGGCACGTGGGTATTATGGGTAATGAAGAAACTGCTTAGGCAGCGAAGTGGGGAACTCAGAGGGCAATCCTTGACATTTCAACTGTTCTTACGTCAGATTCAAAGGTTGCCATAACACGTCTATTATTAAGACATGGCAAGACGAATGGCAAAATTATGCCTTCCAGCTGAGGAAGGTAAAAGACTCCGTTAATACCTGGTCATCTTCATCCTGTGCGAACAAACGTGAAGAAGTGATTCTTACACGTCTTCGTATTGGCCACTGTTATCTTACCCATGGTCATCTCTTGCGCGGTGGACCTCCCCCATCTGTGAAACTTGCAACAAAAAACTTACCGTGGAACACTCTCTTTTGGAGTGTCTCAAATGTAGTACCATTCGACGGAGATACAATCTACTCAATAGTTTGGACGTCATGCTAGGGCAAAATTAACAGATTTTGATACGCCTTTTTAGATTCCTCGATGAATGTGCCCTTTGACACAGTATTTGATCTTTATTCGTACGTCATTACTGAAATCCATAAATGAATCGGGGTTCCTCCCACAAGTTCTCAGAAGGGTTTGGATTTAAATCCTTCTTTCTTTTTCTTTTTCCTTAAATTTACTTCTAAAAGTTACCTCTAAAAAACATTTGTTTGGACTTATGGTATTTCAGGTATTTATGGTATTAGTGGGTATGGTCGAGTGATTCGGCGAATTCCACATGCAGGGAGAGTCATGTTGGCTTTCCTTAGTGCGTAATAGCATTTTCCCTGCCTCTACAAAAAATTTAGAGATCTAATGACCTCTATGTCGGCTAGTCGTAAAGTCCCAATAAAAAAATTCATCTTTCGTACATACTGCAAATAACTGAGTAAATTTATCTTTCAATTTCTCAGTAAAACATGCAAAAAAACCAACAACAAATGAGAAAATAGTATTCCTTTATATCAAAACATTTCTAATATTAACAAAAGCTTACAGGTCCAAATATGCTGTGATTTTGAGACATTATAAAATAAGATGTTTTATCAAATACATGCTGAAAATATTGCATATTAAAATACTATTTATTACAGAAAAAATTCACGTTCACCAATTTTAGGGAACAGGTTTACACGACCACTCTTTCATATTGCTAGTTCTAACGTAACTCGTCCATTTCTCCACAATGTTTCTAGGAACGACTCCACAATACGTTAAACAATAATATTTAAAATTTACTGCAGGTATAAATTAAGTAAATTTGGGAAACCTTTTATTGTTAATGGCCAAACGTACCTCAATGAAGCAAATGACACGAAGAAAAATATTCCAAAAAAATTTCTACTTAAATTGAAAGATTTATTACCACTTTGTAAGTTGATTATATTTTATAAAACTTCAGAACTTTTTGACACCTTATTTCTGTATGAGAGTAAGCAGCTGTCAAAACGTCAAATATGATTGTAGATAAGAATCATGTCAATATTTTCGCCCTTATTTTATATAGAAATTTTAGCAATTTCTGAGGAAATACTATTTTTTTATTTCAAAACTTCTGCAGACAGTAACAATTTTGGAGTACACTGTATTATTATTATTATTATTATTATTATTTAACTATCCAACATCACAATGTCACAAAGTGAATAAGGAACATATAGACTCCACTGTTATCATCAACGCAAACACACTTGTACATTAAAAAGTTCATGTACCATACTTGATGTAATACAAGTTGATCTATGTGTTTTGCTTTATTTTATTAATTTATAGTTCATGCGTTAGAAGAGATCTAGGAACACACACAAAAAATACTTAATCGAATAATTATTTCAAAGGAAGAACAGTCATTTTCACTCCAAATAAATAAGTTTGTGAAAAGGAAATTCATACACCTAACTACATTATTTTTGGGAACGACATCCACAAATAATCAGTCACAATCAATTCTGAATAAAATATTATCACTTATGACATATTCGTTACACAATTCAGTCTGTGAACATAAATTCAGAGATATATTATGACAGTCTTATACACATCAGTATTACTATTTATATCTGAGTTGTCCAAAATTAAAACGCAACTCCTTTGACAAAATCTTTCAGGAAACAGAAGACACTGAATCTAGTCCTCTGTTTATAAAGATAGAAATATTTTTTGTTGAAAGCTTAATGTCATGTGTCTACTAAGAGTATCAATGTTCTTACTGTTATATTACTTTTAAGACATTATAATAGAGTTTATATTTGGATTTGCCTTATTTTGGTTTAAAACTGGATGTATTTTATTTTGAAAATAGTATGTTGATGTGTCTCCTTGTCTTGTTTTGAATCCAAACGTTCACTTCAGTATATAGAAACAGCATGATGCATCTCGTTACGAATAATGTTGTTTCCCCTTGTATGGAAGCCACTTATAGCTTGTAAAATCAGCTGGAATCTCAATATGACAAAAATAGTAATTTTACACACTATTTACATCACAGCACATCTTGTAGACAATGCTGACAGAAATTAATATGTTGTGGTAATGTTATTCTTTTCAGTATTAACAAATAAAATGTTATAAATTTCACTCACTTGTATAATTTACAACACCTAAATAACGACAATGAAACCTAACCTAACCTAACCTAACACGCTACTTTGAGGAATGCGGTCTGTTCTCTACCCAAATCAGCTACGAAATCATTTGCTAATCGATTCACCTATAGGAAATCAATATGGAGACTGGAAAAATGTGATGAAAGACTTTGTATTTTTTCAAGAGAAAAATCATGCATCTAACCTCAAAAAGAGGTATAAAAACAATAGTCAGTAGTTTAAAGGAAATTAGAAATTTCAATGTACAGGGATAGCGCCATTGCATTAAAATATATCTTCTAATAATAACTACAATGCAAAACAAGCGAGAAAAATGGAAAATAGTGAAATCGGTCAACGAAAATGCACGTGTATATAAGCGTGCTGGCTACCTGCCATTGCATATACTTGCAAGACGTGCTAACGCACGCCTCGATATAGCTGATATGAGAAATAACGTGCTCTGAAGATGTGGGCAAGGCTGACATATTTCTTAAATTAAGGACTCTATTTTGAAGCACGTCAAAGGTTTCCGAGCATAGGCGAGCGTTGCTGAATGCAGAGCAGCTGGGGACTTGCCGAATGACGCATGTCTTGCGACTTTTACCGACAAACAAAACTGTTACCTAGCGTAATACAATATAAAACTAATTGAATATTCCAATATTCAAAACAATAATTATTTTAGTTTACTGTACTGTACTTATATAATAAAAGCAACAATATAGAAGTGAAATAAAATACAGAGTTTGTACATAAACAAACTACTTATGTTTCAAATTAAATAAAATATCTTACAGTATCATAATGTATTAAGCATCTACTCAAATCTTATATTATAATAAATATATATTATGCCAACTCATAATTAGAGAAGTCAAAAGAAATCAAGTCACCATTCTCAAAGTTACTAGATTCATTTATTAGTAAAAAAACTTAAAAGCCCTGTACACGCATTTCAGATATCTCTGTTATGGTTTTATTATTTTAGTATATAAATAATAGCATAATACTATTTATTTACAAAGAAAAAGTTAAATATTGTTTTTGATATATAGCAAATTTAAATTCGGATTTTAATGTTACTGTACTATTAATCACAAACATTAGTATGAATGTGTCATGAAGCTTTCTTTAAAGGCAATAATAAATATTAGTTTATTCAGAGGTCCAAGAAAAAAATTTATATTTGTAGGAAAACAACGACATGGTCAAGCAACATGATGAGCAAAAATCTGCTCGGCCTTTCCTCTAATAGGCAGCACTAAATAATACATCGACGAGCGTAGCCAAGGCCACCGTATTCAATCGTAAAATACTTTTGTATTTAGAAATACACAAGAACCTCGGCAGGAACGACCTGTAGCGGAGCTACATACCCTTAACCGTAGGTAATGTGTAAGGGGCAGAAGAGCATATTATGAAGATTAAACATTTTTAAAGTTATTAATAATAAACATTGTACAAACAAAACTTTATTATATAACAATAACAAGTTCTAGTACATTCTGTGAACAATAACAATATACTGTGATATGGTAGGACGAAATAATTTTTATATTAAACAGAAGAATAAATAATATCAGACGGAGCCAATCAGAAAGTTTCGTAGTAAAACAAAAGACAGACGAAGAAGGGGTTCTTCTTCACATTCGAGTGCCATCTTCGTGCACGTATGCACGTGGTAGTCGAGACCTCCGATCTCGCATTGTTTCTAGCGATCGGATTAACGTTTGAATGTCTTTCATGTTCCATATTAGTGTTAGCACAACGTATTAAACACGTTGCAACATAAATTGTAAAATTATTAACATCAAGATTGAGTAAAATTCTCAACGATATATACAACTCTGAGACAACGATATAGACAGAGACGTCTGGAATATAACTTGGATAATCACGAAAAACGGCTTACCGTGAGTCAGACATGAACTATTGTCAAGTTGACATCTAATTTAGTGTTTGAGTTGTAGGAATCGTTATGCCAGTAATCGTAAACGTACAAAACGTCATTATTTAACAAATATAAATCTCAATGCAGTTACGATATAATTATTCAATTGCTAAATATCATATTGACATGCATCAACTGATTGGACATTGAATGTTAGTTTTTATTAGTAATAATGTCATTTCTATATTTATTATGTGTTTATTTCCGTTTATCATTTATATATTAATTGTGTATTTATTTCAGATTATGTATATGTGTATGTATATTATGTCTTAAAGCCTTTCTCAATTCTTAATGTATGTATGTAAAGAATAGTATTGAATAATCTAATAACTTCAACCAAACAAGTAAGACGTTGAAAGCTGACTTCACGTCAATCACAACTAGTATTACAATAAAATCTTATGTTAACATTTCGAAATGATTTCAGTTTCATTTAACATGGGCAGTTTAAAAATAACTTTTAATACTTGTTCTCGATGGTCACAGTTATTATTTAATACCATTATCCTTCTGATATTGGATAAAAATATGGAGTCAGATATATTATATAATTAGATAACTGATAATTAACTAATTACAATACAAAAATTTAGTGATCACTACGTTGAATTGACATAAACCATCAGAACAAAAATGGTGACCCCGACGTGATTCATACAAAAATGTTATGTTAATTTTGTTTTGAAATTTTTTTGTCACGTTTAGTGTGTTAGCAAAATAATGACCGCGTCAGATCAGAAGATTTGCGTGTTCTGCTACAGACCGTTTAGTTGAGAATCATTGCGCTAGTTTAGCGAAGAATTGTGAAGGGAAAAGACAGTACAGCGTAACGCTGAAAAATATCTTCGTAACATTCCAGATTTCTTCCATAGTAATAATATATGTGCAGCTTAAAAAGCTACAAATCATTTAAATACTCCCAATTATTATCTCCATGTTACAATTCATATTGTAAATCTTATTTCGAGCTGTACCCCTTTATGTGATATATGAATATTCTTGAATCATGATGTGTGTGGATGAGGAAATACGTCTTTTGAGGGTAGGTTATCAAATTATTTTATAATTATTGAAGCTTCATTTTTACATTAAAGATTATTTTACATGCCAAAGATACCTTTACGGTGTTTTAACATATTATCTTTTATTCTAAAAAGCGTCCTTCCAGCAAGAAGAATTCTAGAACGTATCACCACCGTGATAAGTAAAATATTCATCGTCCTTAATATTAATTCATGTTTTATGAACTTTAAGTTAACAGCTGACTTATATGTTTAATGAGCACACCGTTAAAATACCTGATAACTACCATCCTTTACTCATATTTTGGATTCAAAACTAAGAGTCGTCAATACGGGAAAAAGATTGAAAGAAATAGGTATTCTCCTACTCCACTTAAAAATGTCAGATCTGTGAAAATGTTTCTACCAACGAACTTTTTCACTAGTTGCTTCTATAATGACTTTCGTAACACGTGGATTTTCCATGAATATTTAGGTAGGTAAAACCACATAAACACAAATATTAGGTATATTTATAACTATTGATTTAATATCTGGTACAATGGTCTCAATGTACATACCTGTATGTTCCTCGAAACATATGTCACAGAGAAATATGTTCTTATCTGCTATTTTGGTAAGTATCCTTGAACAGCTTGGAAGTTTAATGTTATTGCGTGAGAATGAAAATATCTAAACGAAAATAGTTGAATTATTAAGCACCGTGAAATAATTTACAAATAGAATTAAAGAAAAGAGAAACTGACAATGGAAATTGTGTGATGGAATCTAAGAAAACGCGTCAGGATTACCACGGAAGGTTAGAGGGTTACTATTGCTGCTATAGTATTAACACGGAATAATTTGATATCTATCAATTTACAAGGAAAAATTAACAGAGATTATGATTCAGCCTGTGTTCCCAACTCCAAGCAAAAATGGACTACGTGATTGGAAATTCTTATTTTCATTACGGTGCTGCAAGAAAAATTATAAATATTTTTTATGTTAAAAAGAAATGCTTTTATATAAAAGCATATATAAGATATTATAAGAAAAAACTTTTAATTTCTGTGCATTAGTAGAGTAGGTTTTGTTTGGTTCACATCTTATTTAAAATTAAAAATATATAGTATTTTTAGTTTGATGAAAGTCGTAAAATAGGTTACACAGAACTATGTCGAAAAATAAAAAAATATGTCAATAACTTAAGGTACTATTGTTCTTTTAAGAGACGAAACGAGTCATACAACTTAACACACAGAGCACATTGATAAATTATTGTATTCCCGCCAAGCCAATATTTCCTCCAATATATTTTTTCTTCACGAATATATTTTCAAAAATTATCTCTCTTTCTAAATTAAAACGTTGACTTCTTCTTCCTCACGACAAATTATCTGTTTTTGCTGACAAATTTATTTGAAGAATTTCAAAAATTCTGTTATTTAGAACGTGTTTATACTTTTAAAAATATCAATAATTCGAAAAATATTAAATTACAACAAACAAGTAATATATTTCTTCATACAGTTAATTTACATATACATTCATAATTATAAATGTCTCTATCTGAAAAAATAGGGTTTGAAGACATTAATTAATTTATTTTACCAACATTTCCTATTAAATGAAATTTCAGTTTTCTTCTCGCAATAACATATAATCTTTACAGTAAAACTCTTGATATCACCTCAACAGTTAAAAGTTTAGATCTGATGGTTCAACAGTTGTGATGTGATACAATTCACTCCTTTACGAAAATTACAGAATCTTTGTTTCTTTGGCTGGGGTAAACAACTTTCTTTCAACTAACACAAGTCAACGTAGCAATCCGCTCAGCGACTCATACTAGGTGCACATTTATTCTCCACTGGTGAACGAATAAATGCTAAGTAAACCTAACAAATTAATTATTCTCTATGTTTCTCGTTACAAAAAATCATTGCCTAACATAATTGTAGATTATTTAGTTTTACAACTTCGTGAATTTGCACACAAGTGTTTGAGATGATAAGCACGAAAAGATGTTTTGTCACTGAATAATGTCTAATAACTCACTCAATCAATTTGATTGAAGAAAAAACATAGCCTCATTTCGAATTATCCTTATCGATTAAACGATTTGAAATTTACTTCGGTACAGAAACACGTAAGATTTCCTTCTCTAGTGACAGTCAGTATGAATAGACCCCAATCAGAATTGAAGACAACGAACTTTTTATTCACGTTTACAAATTACTGCAAGAAGTTGAACTCACATTCCCTCAATATGCGCGTTCTTTAAGGACACTTCATAATAACAGTTAATATCACCGGTCATAATACGCTTTTCACTGGTTGGTGGCTGCTCATAACATAATATTCTAACCTCGTTGTTTCCTCGTTTCTATGTGAAAACGAAATAAGATGTTCAGCGAGCCAATTTGATGTTATACACCCAACCAAACCTAATAAGAGACTCTGTCCCTCGAAATACTGTTTTACAAGCGCCTGTTCATCTAATCTAATAATTCCCTACTGGGATACTGGACAAAGAAAGAAATAATGTTGAGCGATACATATCGCAAATACATGAAAACCGCATGAAATTAATCCTCAAGTACACGTGCCGAAAATTGGAACTTAAACACGCCCGCGGTAGAATCCACTCGAAAATAAATTTTGTTTAAATGAAATAGATTTGTTTTAATTTCGATATAATTTTTTATCACAAAGAAAAAAATTTTAAAAATGCAATTTCATTATTACTTACATGCTGGAAACCATCTTTTAAATTGAAAAACTAAACCTATGAACAGTACTTTTTTAATAAACTTTATGCAACATGTGAAGACCAAATACTATATATTTTTGCTCTTCTTTTTTCGGAATTGTAAAAATCTTTATTCCTAGAGGAAGAGTGAAACAAATAAGTATCTCGTAAAACTAATGTTTTTATATTGAACAAAATTAAGCAAATTACACACAAAATGAACCAAATTTTCACGAACAAAGTGAGAAAAACAACGTAAAATATGCTTTACAATGTTAAAGACTGTTTGCATTCATAAAGTCATAAAGTGAAATAAATTTTATATTTTATTCATGTAATATCGTACTTTTGAACACCGGGGTTTTCATCACTTGAGACAGATTCTTCATTAGTTTCCATCACACTATGTAACAAGATTCTTATTCTTTCCTACTCATCAGTAAATCTATCCATTTTATCTACCATACACACTTACCAGCTCCAAAAATCAAGTAATAAGTTCAAAACTCTGAAGTAATAAAAGTATTTAACACAGTAAAGTATTTAACACTGTGTGAATGATTCTCCCGCTCTAACAACGAAATTATTTATCCTCTCAATGCGTAGCAGCGTTAAAGAAGTACCGCTTTTCCCTTTTTGCAACAACAATTGTCCCTCAGCAACCCTACCACTGCTTCCAAAGCTGGGTGTGAATAGGGTGACTGTCTGACATGTGAGGGAGGACGTCTAGAAAGTGACTCTCTCTTGTAGGCGCCGAGCATCAGAGCATTGTGTCAACTGGAAATATTTCGTAACGAGAACACACGCGTGGGACACATCCCACACAGTAAACAATGGCCCTTTGACTGGAAGATAAGTGTGCGGAAATTGATTAAAGCTGTGTACTGAGTTGGAGAAGGAGACTGAAAGGTTCACAGTCTTAAACGGCGAACAGAATAAAATTTATTGTATAACAAACAAAAACCATGGCTGTGAGGTTCATTCCGCGTCAGCGCGTGTGTTTGAAGGTTAAAAGCAATAAGAAAATATATTAAGAGTATACAACTGCTTATGATAGTAATGTTTATTCAATTCTCGTTTATTGCATAAATTACCTACACTATGTTCATGTATCTATTCACGTAGGTCATGTTGATAAGTAAAAAGAGTACTTTAACATCTACAAAAAGTATTGCTAAATTACTGCAATATAGTTGTAAAAATAGTATTTTAACAAATGGTGATGATTCCAATCGGTGTAAAAACGTATTGTTACTAAAAATATATAAAAAATATATACAAAAAAATAACAACGGTCGATGTATTACAGAAACTATACATCAAGACCAGAAATTAGTACAATATTAAAGGATTGCGAACAAGGTACACTGAAATAATGTAAACATTTTCATGAAAGAGAAAATAATTTCATGGACTAAATTTTAAAAGATTGTGGTGTAAAAGTTATAAAACAAAGAACTTTTTTTAATTTAATATATAAACATTTAGCGACCAGTGGTACTTCCTGCGCTTGCTTGCGAAGAGAAGAAACTTCTCTACTAATTGAGGAGGCTAACACCCAAATTGAATGGTCCAACACCAACACTGACATCAGATGTTGCACCTCACAATCTTTCTCCGAATCCTCCATAAATACCGGATCCTGCTTCACCACTTGCAGTCGCTCCCGCATTAGAAACACCAACCTGCAATCCAAAACTTTTTCCCGAAGCATTAGCAATTGCACCTGAGGATGACCTTCCCCAACCTCCACTGGAGGATCCAGCGTTTGCTCCAGCATTAGCGAATGACAGACTTCCTCCAAATCCTTCGTAGCTGCTTCCACCAGCATTAGCACTGGCACCAGCGTTTGCATTAGATCCTCCCCAACCACCATTGAACGATCCCGCATTAGAAGCAGCATTAGAGGACGACTGAGTACCTCCAAAACCTCCAAGGCTGTTTCCACCAGCATTAGCACTGGCACCAGCCATTGCATTAGATCCTCCCCAACCGCTACCTAACGACCCAGAATGAGCTCCTGCATTTGCTCCTGCTTGGCTGGTTCCAAATCCTCCAAGGTTGCTTCCACCAGCATTAGCACTGGCCCCAGCCATTGCATTAGATCCTCCCCAACCACTGCCTAACGACCCAGAATGAGCTCCTGCATTTGCTCCTGCTTGGCTGGTTCCAAATCCTCCAAGGTTGCTTCCACCAGCATTAGCACTGGCACCAGCCATTGCATTAGATCCTCCCCAACCGCTGCCTAACGACCCAGAATGAGCTCCTGCATTTGCTCCTGCTTGGCTGGTACCAAATCCTCCAAGGTTGCTTCCACCAGCATTAGCACTGGCACCAGCCATTGCATTAGATCCTCCCCAACCGCTGCCTAACGACCCAGAATGAGCTCCTGCATTTGCTCCTGCTTGGCTGGTTCCAAATCCTCCAAGGTTGCTTCCACCAGCATTAGCACTGGCACCAGCCATTGCATTAGATCCTCCCCAACCGCTACCTAACGACCCAGAATGAGCTCCTGCATTTGCTCCTGCTTGGCTGGTACCAAATCCTCCAAGGTTGCTTCCACCAGCATTAGCACTGGCACCAGCCATTGCATTAGATCCTCCCCAACCGCTGCCTAACGACCCAGAATGAGCTCCTGCATTTGCTCCTGCTTGGCTGGTTCCAAATCCTCCAAGGTTGCTTCCACCAGCATTAGCACTGGCACCAGCCATTGCATTAGATCCTCCCCAACCGCTACCTAACGACCCAGAATGAGCTCCTGCATTTGCTCCTGCTTGGCTGGTACCAAATCCTCCAAGGTTGCTTCCACCAGCATTAGCACTGGCACCAGACATTGCATTAGATCCTCCCCAACCGCTGCCTAACGACGCAGAATGAGCTCCTGCATTTGCTCCTGCTTGACTGGTTCCAAATCCTCCATGGCTGCCTCCACCAGCATTAGCACTGGCCCCAGCCATTGCATTAGATCCTCCCCAACCGCTACCTAACGACCCAGAATGAGCTCCTGCATTTGCTCCTGCTTGACTGGTTCCAAATCCTCCATGGCTGCTTCCACCAGCATTAGCACTGGCCCCAGATATTGCATTAGATCCTCCCCAACCGCTGCCAAACGACCCAGAATGAGCTCCTGCATTTGCTCCTGCTTGGCTGGTTCCAAATCCTCCAAGGTTGCTTCCACCAGCATTAGCACTGGCCCCAGCCATTGCATTAGATCCTCCCCAACCGCTGCCTAACGACCCAGAATGAGCTCCTGCATTTGCTCCTGCTTGACTGGTTCCAAATCCTCCATGGCTGCCTCCACCAGCATTAGCACTGGCCCCAGCCATTGCATTAGATCCTCCCCAACCGCTACCTAACGACCCAGAATGAGCTCCTGCATTTGCTCCTGCTTGGCTGGTTCCAAATCCTCCAAGGTTGCTTCCACCAGCATTAGCACTGGCCCCAGATATTGCATTAGATCCTCCCCAACCGCTGCCTAACGACCCAGAATGAGCTCCTGCATTTGCTCCTGCTTGGCTGGTTCCAAATCCTCCAAGGTTGCTTCCACCAGCATTAGCACTGGCACCAGCCATTGCATTAGATCCTCCCCAACCTCCAGAAGAAGATCCTGCGCTGGCTCCAGCATTAGCAGACGACACGCTACCTCCAAATCCATTTATACTCCTTTTCACGACTTTACTTACACCTTCTAAATTTGGAAGAGATGCTTTCGAATCCAATGGTAGTGGTTCCAAATTAAAATTATCTGTTTTTAAACCTGCGTCATAACCTTGTTTGAATTTCTCAAATTCATGATCTCCACCATCCCAAAGATGTCCTGATATTCCTGTGTGTCTTGTAAATCGGGCATTGTTCGGTCTAGGTATCTCAACAGTATTGGGGAGATGTTTCTCAATTCCATCTTTCTCAGTTTGGATATTTTTGAAATTTTTTACATATAGCGGTAGGTTTTTGAAGTCTTCATTTTCGACGACAGAATTAACGAGTGGAAGATTGTTTCGATCATATGGTTCACTGGTTAGCTCACCAATTGCATCTCCCAGAACGGTGGTGTCTAAAACAAGTAAGATTATTTTATTTTATTTCTGAAAGTTTAAAGTTATCTGATATGTATGCGAGTTAAAGAGATTGACCGAATATTTTACTAACTCAATTCTCTATTTGATGTTTATATATGATATATATTTGTATTTTCAATTCAAATTCTTTTGTTGTTACTTGTGTGCTCTTATATATTTTAAACATTTCTTGATCTGTACAGTGTTTTCTTGAATGAATTGTCGGCAGCTACATTATGAATTTAGAGAATAATGTTATATATATATATATATATATATATA
>NNCF01126207.1:300858-354157 GCA_002313205.1 Laupala kohalensis
TATATATATATATATATATATATATATATATATATATATATATATATATATATATATATATATATATACACAATGTTCAACTTTATTCCTAAATTTTTTCGAAAATTGTTTTGCCATTATATATGACTCATTGTAGCAAATGTGCATAGTATTTACTAAGAATCCATAAAAAATATATTCAAAACTATTTGTGAATTGTTATGTGTATGTATTACAAAGAAAATATTAAAAAGTAGGGAAGCGGGGTAGTTTAAAGTAACGGGGTTAAGTAGAAACACTCAATTTTAGTAGGGAATTTCTACAGTTTTGACTCAAATATCGGGCTTCAAGGAATTGCGTTCGCGCCGCCAGTGCCTCGCAAGACCGCGCTGCGAGAGGATGTGTTCACGTGTTCCGATTTGACCAGGTATCGTAAAAATATACTCACGTAATTTTTGCTTTCCACTATCGTACATTCTATTAATGATTGTTTTATTTTTGTTGTTTCAGTGGTAAAAAATCTAACTTTGATTTTGAACTTTGAATTCCATTCTAAGTTTAATAGTTTTTAAGAAAATTAAAAAAAACATTTAAAATGAGCTGATGGGGAAGGTTGTAACAAAAAACGGGGGTATGTTGTAATATGTTACTACTTGTCCCTTGTGCATATATCTTTAGTCAGTATGACGGTAACGTACTGTGTTCCTATTTTAAGTTTGATGATTATGATTAAGAAGAGAAGTGTTATGTTCATTATTTTTAGTTGAAAAAATTGCCACTTTAAGAAATGTTATGTTACTACTTTGAGTTAAAATACGGATTTTATATGCTGCACCATGTGTTTTTTTATTATAAAAACCAATATTTGTTGATTGTTTATGATCATGTTTGTCACAAGAAGCACCATGTCAATTTAAATCATAATCATGATAATTACACAGATATATTAATAATTAATCTAAATATATGTTGCATAAGTAATTATCAAATGCATCCCGTTTTTGCTAGAAAATTTACTACCAAAATATTTATTGTTTCTACTTGCCTCGAGCCTGTTACAACTAGCCCCAAACATGAGATAAGTTGTAACACAATTTTTTAAATGTCAAGAAAAGAACATGGGTAATCTTTTTTAATTATGTACTACTTGGATTTAGTAACCAGATTTATACTTGAGCAATTAAATTTTTCACAGTAAGAAAAATAATTGTATTATATAAATTACAAGAGAATTTTTGAAAATGGTTACAACCAGCCCCGCACTCCCCTACGTTTCAAAAATTTCAAACATTTCTTGATTTCATATTTTATCAGAAGAAGAAAATCATACTTCTCTTATGGGTTTAGTCTTAAATTCAGTAAATTCAGTAAATTAAATTCAGTAAATAATGGGTATTTGGAAAGGTTTCTGGGTGTAAAAATCGTTCTTAAGTGTGAAACGGGAAATTTTGTAATTTATGAAGTGTTAATAGTCTGTATTGTTTGAAAATTAGTCCTCACTATGAATTTGTAATTTAGATTTGTGTTTAGATCACGAAAGTAAAAGTTAAAGCGAAGATTATAGCATCGTTAAAGATATTTGATTATTATTCATTACTTTCAAATATGTTAGTTTCATATTTAATTAGTTTCATCTTATAAAATTTGAAAATCCTCAAAAGCTTAGAATAGTAACACGTTTAAAAATTATTATGCCATTGAGCCATTAAAATTTCACATTAATAAAAAGGTTCCGTAACAATGATAATTTTGTGTTTGAAATAAACAGTTGCAGACTGCGTATGAGCACGTGGAAGACATTGAACTAATTTACTTTCCGGAAACAAGGAAAGGATTGTCTCATCAATTCCGATCAAGGGCTTTAAAATACTCCTTAAAATTTAATACATTCAAATTATTTTGAAAATGAAAGTGTGTCATATTTTGTTTACATTTTGAAAGTATGAAATTAAATGGTATGTGGATTGTCCTTTTTACTCACATAAAAAGATTGTAAAGCACCATGCGCCGAAAAGTTTCATCTTGAGCTCCTAGCGAGAGAAACTTCCCAATAGGAAAGATTGTTTGTATCATTCCACTAAATTATATATACAAGTCAAGACTGTATTATGTAATTTATACATAATGACTCTTTCGACATCCAAATAGTCCTTGCATTTAATGGATTCTTGATAACGTGAAGTATACTGATAGTTGGGAGAAAAACCGAGACAGAAAAGTTACATCAGTAAATTATATTATTTCGACAGACACAGGAACTCCGTAAAAACATTTGAGATAGATCTAAATCGGAAATGAACTGTTATTTGTTTCTAATTCACAAGATAGTTATTAACAGCTGTTTCAAAAACAGAGGGCACGATGTGAAGTTCTCTCAGAAAGAATGTTTAATTTCATGAAATAGTGTTCGTTCTACCTTTTAATTTCGTTCCCAACTTTAATTTCGAGTCTTGCTACTGAGTGTCCCAAATTAACTTATTTAACTTGTATATTAGCTTCTAAGCCACAGTTATATGAACTAAAAGAACAATAATGATTTTCAGCATAAATAAATAGATCAGTTGATTTCCATGATTTCAGCAAACAATCATATAAATTATCTACCCTTAAGACATTCCTCGAATGCCAAATTAGTATTGGAAGTTTAGAAATAGAATTTTTTTATTTTCACATAGTTTTACACAGAAAATTAAATGACTAATATGTTAATAAATGTATCAAATAATTCATGATGATGACACGATATTAGTCTCTAAATCAAATCTAACCGATCTCATTAGAAAATAATTTATTTACGAAAATTCAATACTTTCCTGATTATTTACATAGATGATTACATTTACATAGATTGTACATAGACATACATAGATTATTTACAACTACATTTTAACTACACTCAAAAAATTATATTAAAAACATTTTTTTCAGATTTCGTAAGACATCGTAATAGATATATTTGTCTGCCTTTGTCAACATAGATACATAATGATTTTTATCTTTTTATCAGTTGTGATTTTATTATTTTAAAGAGAACTGTTTATTTTTTGCTACAGTATTTTTTCGCTTTGTGGTCTTGAAATAAAAAACTTCTATTTATAACATGCCAACGTTTCAGCCCTCTTCATTTTGGCCTTCAACAGGGCTACAACAAAAATTGTGGTTTTTCAACATTCGTCATTCGTCAATGACCAATAGACCAACACGTTGAGGATGGGGTGAGCACTGGTATTCGTGATGCGGCAAAGACCAAGCAACCCATCTATACTATTCGCTATTAGGTGAGCGGTCGCTGGGAATTCACCAAATGACAAATATCTGGAACCGCCTTAAGTGTAACTAAAACATTAAAACTATTGACGCATAAACTGTCTGTGAATGGCATCATCCACCGCGTGCGTGTGAAGCATAGACTTCACTATGAAAGTTACAACTGAAACAACAAATGCTTTACGCTGTCCCTTTACTTTGAAGATTTAAAGAAATTGTGAAACTTCAAAATAACTAACATATTCTTCTTTCATAAATTACATTTTCTACTATCTGTATCCTTGAAGCACAGATAGATCCAATTTCTATGGAATAACGATTAAACGAGATAAAATTATCAAGTTCCAATAAAGAACGTATAGAGAAAATGATCACGAATGAAAGCATAGAAGGATATTTTTTCACCGTGTTGGCCACTCAACACCTACGCAAACCGATTAACATTTTAATATTATTGTGTAATATATATTTAATTCATAATGCACACGCAACTAATATTTTAAACTTAGAATGAAAATATTTAATAAATCAACTCCAATAAATGTGAAAACATTTACAAAGAAGGTACAGATTCTCAAATTCAAGCAAATTCTCGTGGTTCACAGCTAAAGTGTTCTGAATCATCTAAAAGGTCGGTCTCTCTGCGCTTTCCAGTTAAGATATTTAGGAATCCACACATAAAGTTATGATTCAGTGCTACTGAATACATCTTTAAATGTCGTTAAAATGTATAAACACGTTTTTCCAAAGAGTTATGTCTATAGGTCTTCACTGCTGTTTACCTAATTGATCAATATAGCTCAATATTCCTCAACTATTGGAATGTGTATCAAGTCGCAGAGAGAGGAAAATTACAAAACTCACAATACCCTGTTTTCAAAAAGCTTATTTCCATAAGGGGCTGTCCACAAAGTAAGAAACGCAAATATCTTTAACATTCCCATCCACACTGCAACGCACCTGTAAGAACATTTCTCGTCGCCCCGTCATGACGCTAAGTATATCTCTCCCTCACTCCACTGTTAGGAAAAGGTGGTTTTTCACCTCGGAAAATGTAGAGACTAATTTTGATTCACTTACTTCATTGTTTGTTCCCCATTACTCTGTGACTCACTGAACAGCGTAGTACACGGATTACAGCTTTCCAATTAAGATATTAAAGAATCCAGACAAAGTTGCAGTGCTACTGAATACATCTACATAGAATGGATACGTATGTCCAAAGAGTAAAATCTATAGGATAAGGTCATATCCAAACTTAAAGGTTACAAACAACCATATAAAACAAATCCTTTGAAATTTAGCATTACGTAACAGCAAGGTTAACAACTCCCGTACCTCAATGCAGTGCAACGACATCACGAACACCACTTCTTCCGCAGGTTGCGTTACATAATTTATGGACAGGAAAATCATTTAAACAATGACGGAAAAATAAAAAAATACAAGAACATTGTAATTTACAGTTTTAATCACGGTAGTTTATATGGAGAATCGGGAGATTTTCTTTGTGCGGAGAAATGATCAAATCTCCTATTTTTTCTGTGCAACTTTAACGCGGTACAACATATAGAGTACTCACTCTTTAACCTTCTCGCAGAGGCCTCATTGACGGTAAAAAAATTATCCCTACTTTTTCCGTAGAGTTTCCGAGAACATTCCATTGAAATCGACGTCTATACGATATTGAGCTTTATCTAAGTAGTGAGCAGCTTCCAGCAGGAACTTGCCTTAACAAAGGAGAACTTCCTTGCTGTTAAACATGTTTTCATAGTTGCACAAAGTTCAAGATTACGGTGTTAGACGTGAGCTCGTTTGAATGGTAACATTTGGCAGACAATGTTTAAGGGACTGATGCTAATGTTCTTCGTGCCAACTGGTTACTAGATTCTTTATTAAACTTTTCTCATTTACCTGCGAGCATGGCTTCTGTAACAAACATCGTATGTGTATGCATCAAAAGACATTTGTTATTTTTGCATATAATAATTACATTTATGTTAATTTTCATAACGTATTTATAGAGTTACTTAATCGTTCGTAAAGTACATGACAAGCGGATTTACCAGATTTTGATCGAGTGGAACTTTGAAGATAAACTTGCTAAAACCAAGTTATGTTCAGTAGATAGGGATGCAAACATGTTACCAATTAAACACCTCCCATTGCTTCTAAATAATCATATTAATACGTATCTATTCTTCTCCAACTCTAACCAATTCTAACAAAAATCTGTAACCTGGTATTTTAGAATTGTTCGGTGTGAGAAATTTATTTAACGAATATTCTGTCTAATTTTCGTTCAAAATCGGAGTTGAAGATTCACTTGAATGTATCTCCGGATTTTTTAATGTCAATCTAATTATCCATTTTTCATTTTTGTCTTCTCCTTTTCTGTATCGTTATTCAGGTTTTTGCTTTGCGAAGCTGATTTTAGGTACTCTGTGTCTTCAGTTTTATTCACGATCAACTGGATTACAAACATATATCGCTCATACCGTAACGAAGTCATTAACCTGCGTCAGTTAGTTCACAAACAAATTTTATAGGTGGTCTGGGGAACATAGTGTTTTGACACATTATTCATTTATTTCCTTTCAGCAGATAAGGCAGAGTTTTACAGGAAATGTCCAAACCACATTGTAAATATGAATTTCCAAAGCATGTTACACAAAACATATTTACCATTATATTAACCATCCGTCATTTCCATGAATTGAAAACATTCGTGGTTCCATGGATTGAAGACAATAAACTGTAAATGTTCTTCTATCATATCTAATTCTCCTACGCCCGTTCCCTTAAATACAAATAGTAATAGTGAAGGTTAAATAGAAGCGGATTGGTTTCGAAGTTTTACGATCATAATTTCCTTCTTAGCGTACAATATTCTGTTATTTTAGGACAGCCTTATTTTAGCCTGAGAAAGCAGAAAAATTCACCTGCTGTGATACCATATAATTATGTCTGCAATTAAGAAAATGAACCCTGTTCAGAGTGAAAAGTTTTTTGAGCCATTTGATAGTATTGTGTAATGGAGCAAGTGAGAACAATAAGGTTATTTCAATTACTTGGTCAATTTCTTTCGATTCTCGAAATTAATGATATATTTTTTGACTAATGTATACAATCAGGAAATTGTATACATAAACTTGAATGAATTTTCCTACATTCGTTTAATGTGAAAAAAATTTGGTCCTGAGCATCAATCGTTTCTTATATTTCTATGATTCATTAGTACACTTACGACAGCCAAAGAAGGTGCATATTCTTCACCACAGATGTAGAATATAAAATTAGCAAAATCAATTAATTCTTGAAACAAAAATAAAATGTATACACATTTAAAGCTACTGTGAAGAAAATTGTCTCTTTAATACATAAATCTCCTTTTATGAAATTCCCTAAATTAAGCTTGTAAGCACATAATTTACAGTTTGGCTTACCGCCTCTTTGAAAATTAAATTTTACCTCATAAATTTTACGACATAAATTTGTTTGATAAAATCCTTTTTGGTAGTTCATTTTGTTTAACATCATTTATTCCTTAATGAACCGTATGCAACCCATGATATCTCCGAGGAAGAAAAATAGAATTTCATTTGGAAGTTTATCATTGCACTTGAGTGAGACAGGAACAAAGACAAAAATGGCCGTAGACTGTGGAGAGGGGAGGAACTCCTTCACTTTGAAGTCCTCGTCTCTCAGTATGAAGGTGGTGTGAATGGGAAGGGAGGGGGAGAAGAGTGTTAGAGCAAGTGCGAGAGCACCTTCTGGGAGGGGAGGAATAAACGAACCGAACCGGAACTGAAACCAAAAACTATTGAACCGGACTCGGTCTTCTGCTGAACTTTCAAAAGATCTGAAAAACTGAATCCGAAATGGAACAATTTTTCCCCCGTTTTCTAAATTTCATTTCTGTTACCAGATAAACTTTTATCTGCTTAATTCTTTATCTGTTCTGTTATCAAATTAGAAGCAAATATCATCACCTCTATGTTGTTTCTCACATTTCAAAGTAAAAGTACAATAGTAATTTTTAGTGATTAAAAATATTTTGATATCAAGATTTTATACAAAGTATAACAACAGGAAAGACCTAACACGTTGTTTGTATGCCTCATTTTTGGAAGGTCAAAATTGACAACTATGACTGAGCAGAGATATTGGGTTGCCGGAGAATGTGAGGTACCGAATTGGCATAAGACTAAAATATTCGGGAGAAAATCTCACCCAGTTCGGTCAAGTGGATGGATAATTCTCGCCCTCTCCCACTTAGAAGGTATGTAGCGCAGACGTTTCCACAACGCCACTCCCTACATTATTAATTTAATACTCTATTATTTGAATGTCATGAGGAGGGAAAGGGAATAGCTAAGCAATTATCGCCAATTGTCGTGAGGAGGGGAGGGATATAAGCATACTTTGAGGTGAACCCCACACTTACACCAATTGTCGTAAGAAGGGGAGGGATGTTATTTTTTGGTCCCGTCTCCTCACTAAGAAGGGCATTTAATTTAGGAAGTTAGGCCTAGGGAAGGACGAAAATAAGCAAATTAAACAGGATTGATCCAGTCATGGAATCAGTAGTTTATTGTCACAATGCACTTACATAGCGACGCTAACAAGCTCCTGCTGGAACTGCGCCTCGTACTAGCAACTCGTTCGAGGCCTCCTTCCTGACAGAGGGTCCACGCGCAGAAATGAGTTCCGTGACAATAGGCGGATAGACCGGAAGTTCGGGGTGAGGAGACAGTCAGTCAGGACCGCGAGGTCTAGCCGAACTAACCGAGGGTGAGAGATATGTCCGGAAGGGGAAGGATTTGTACCCAGGACCGCGAGGTCTTGCGAAGTACAGGTAGGAAGGAAGAACGGACTCATGCGTCTAGCTCGCGAGTGCCAGCCGTTCCACACAACACTCCACAAGCGGCGGCTACATTGCCATATATTGTTGAGTCGTCAGTTTGAATGTGGTGCGTCACTGCTTGGCAACACGGATGCCGCTGCCTGCATCTACGCGACATGAATAAAATAATGTGATTTAAAATAAGCTTTAGTTAATTAATTCCATTTCATCGAAACAATCAGAATTATTCAAGAATTTGTTAGTTAATTATTAATATACCAGAAATGTTGGAACCAGTACCGAAAAACTTCTGGAACAGTAATGGAACCTGAAACATTTTATTTAAATATAGTCTCGTCATATTTTGATTCGGAATCATCTTTCTGCTTCTGTAATATTAATATCAAATTCTTTTGATTAAATTTACATTACTTTCAATCAGAGTTAAAATCTCAGTTCTTAATTCATCGAACAATTAAATTATCTCTACCACTAGTAATGGAGGCTGTATAACGGGTCGGTAGAGATAAACTGAGTCGCTGAGTGGTGGCATCGTCGTAAGTGCTTCTAGGAGACGTGGTGATGAAAGGCATAGAGATAGCACTCGTAGCAGGGTCGACTTCTCTGAGGAGAGGGATCTCAATTCGAACTGCTTTCCACAAGGTGCTCGCATCGCTAGGTGTCTTCGTCGCTCGCGTCCCCTCCTTCGCCGCGCGCCTGTAAGTGAGACAGGCAGGCACACCACTTCGCGCCTACGCTCCAGCGGATTCACGCTCTTTCACTCAACTTCTCTGCCGTACGTCCCCGTGTTGCCACCACCGCGCAAGAGTTGGCAAATCACAGAAACTACGACAAATTCAGTCCGGTGCGGTGCGGCGCGATGCGACGGAAAGGCGTCGAGTGAACGAGACGCTACCCCATCGCCACTTTGCGACGGTATCTGGCAGACTTCGGAGAGAAGTTGGAAAATATATTCATGTGACAGCCAAGATCAAAATTAGAACTGTATTGTAATCTCTTTCTTAGATCTTGCGAAAGTCACACAACGTTGTAGTAGAAAGGAATTAGCATTAAAGAGTCTCATATTAGGTTTGTATTGAATACCTATACTCTGACACTACTTCATACATCCAGTTATGTACATTATCTCTGTACTCCCATTCTGACGCTGGTTTTCACCGGTTTTCCTTCTGGTAGAGGTGGATTTATTCATAGGTGGAAATGTCCTTAATACGTTTGTTGTTATTAATCTCGTATTTTTGCTGCATTTAATACATCGATTTACTTTCGAAATAATAAAACAGGTATTTGTTAAATAACTTCTTTCACTATGTTAAATCCGTCACTGCCCTTGGAATTGATGGGATGGTCCGTTGCTTGTTTTCAAAGAATAACTGAATTTATTGCTCCCCATACACAGTTTGCAACTGCTTCGTTTGACTAAAGTTTATTTACATTTAAATCAATTATGATATCATTTCGAATTCAATTAATCAGCGATGAACGATTTGTAACTCATATTGACAATCTCTTAGTTAATAATAATATGCTGTACCACTGTATATTCCATTGAGTAAACGTATAATAAATTAAAATATGCAAATTATCTGTGCATATCTAATTTGTCTAATATGCAAAACGATTTGCGTATCTGGTATTTCACCTAAGTGAGCATCTGATATTTCACAAGTCAGTAATTCCAATAGAAACAATCACTATGTTGTACAATCATCCAGGTCAAACTGACAGAACTGTACGTGCTAACAAGCCAGATCTAACCTTGCGTAACACATCACGAAGAGCTGTTTCTTGGTGTGTTTCTTGATGATTTTCTTGATGGATGTCACTGTGCCTTCAGACTACAATCTAGTGGCCATGGAAGCATAAGAGTACCTTACATTCAGAAATCTAGCAATCAGAATTGTTCAGGTGTGGTGCATGAAAGTAGAGTACATGCCAAATATTGTTGGATCTTTGGGCTCGGTCCCACGTTTTCTGTCAGGAAATGTTGCAAAGTTATATCAAACAGTGCGACATAAAAAAAAAGCTTTGATGGGATCGACTCATTCACTGCGTAAGGTTTTGAAAAGCCACATAAAGTTGACCCTCAACATTCACCCCCAAGGAGACTTGTTGAACCCTGGAGCAAACCTGTTTGCATTCCGTCACCCAATACGCCGCTGTCGAACCTAGACTTGTCAGGTGAATGTTTCCTGCAGGAAAGTGCAGAGTGTCGGACGATAATAGTACTATCGTATTTTGAACGTCATTTTGGGTTATTTTCATGTGCTCACCCGGAGAAAAATTGTCCAGGATGTATTAAAACAAGCTTTATAAACCCAGCACCATCGAGAGACGTCAAAATGTTGACAACCAAAGGTTACGGTTTGATCCCAATTGCATTGGGATGTAGACTTGGAAGTCAAATTGGAGGTAAGCCGCGCTGTTTCCTTATGGATATATTAGTCGACTAATTTCGGCATTCACAACCATCACTTAACTATCACTGAAGAAATGTTACAGGACACTAATGAAGTTTTAAAGAAATTTATCTACTCACACTAAAAAATAACTTTCTTAATTTACAAAGAAAAAAATGTACAAATGTACTGCGCATAAAAAGAGATTCAATGATGACTAAAATAAAGTGCAGTTTCTCTCTTGCTGAGTAAATATCAAAACCCCAGACTTACCTTCAACTAACGTTGAAACTCTTGGGAGAATAGAGACAACAACCGCAAGGATCTTTCACCCATTCCACTTTCATACGAAGACATGAATGTTTTTCTTGACTTTCCATTATACATTTCTCTTTTGCTGACGTTCTCTTGGAAGGAAAAACATAGGTTTTGTGGAGTTTGGGAATTTAACTGTAAACAAAGTAAAGAATACCAGATATGCTGTAGCACATTTTCGTGAAATAATTATAAAATCTTCTTCGTCAACTTCCCACAAATTTTATTTGGATGAAGGAATTTAATATCACGAGAGACACAAGATGCAAATAAACGTAGCTTAAAAAAAAGAAAAGAAAAAAATTGAATTGATGTTTGAGAGGAAAAAAAATTACCTAATTTTTCTCATATTCCTTTACTTCTTACGAGTGATGAGAAACATCAAAATTTAAGTGTGTTTCAAAAATATTCTTTCCTGTAGAGTTCGTTGCAGGATTAACAGCTTTTAATCGATTAGGTTTGTGTAGAAAAATATTCATAAGTTGTTAATTTATTATAGTTGTCTACTATTGCTGCTTTAACCCTGAAAATATTAGATGCAATATAAAGGTAAAGAAATATGTGAGAGCACGGAAACTGTCCACTTGGTCTCTCTCGCTTCACCAAATATAATCATTGTTCAAATCATCAACATGGCAGAATAATGTAATCAACGTTTTACAATTTACTATTCAAATAAGTCATTGAGGATATTACTGAGAAAAAAAGAATTACATAACAAGCAGGATTAAGAAAATTATAAATGTTTTGTTTATCGGGCATTACAAAATCTTGTAAATACGTATTCCATGACCTTTGTTTTGTATGCTAGTTTCTAAATAAAGCAAGAAGAAAATGCTATGAGAAAATAGTGACCCCAAATTATTAATAAGTCAAGTTAGTAATTGTTTGTAAATATTGCTGATGGAGATAAATGTAAGGGAACAAAATTTTAGAAGGTTGATGATGTAGGGTAGAATAAGGAATATAACATGAACACGCTTTAAGTGAGAAGATTTTTAAAACGCGAAATAATTAAATAAATAATAATATTAATTATTGTTATGACATGGACTCAATCTTTGAACTCTAAAATAATTCTCGCATATATTAGGATTTAAAACACTCATAAACCTAACACCTTTCATTGAAACATCAACCTGTATGAATATACGTAACACGGTAAGACATCAGCATGCACGTGAAAGAGGAGACAATATAGGAGCAGACAGATGCATCGTGTCGCCAGGGCGCCCCAGGAAGTCGAATCGGAGCGCAGCGGCACGTTTCGACCTAACAGTCGCGTCAGTCACCCGTCTTGCTTCAATTTTTCAGAAGGAATGGAGCAGTGGCGGCAGGGGCAGTGGGGCGGCAGCAGTGGCGCCTCGGGCAAAAGAAACGAACGCCGCGCGTTGGGGACTCGAGATGACGAAATTCGTTTATGGCAGAGATGCGTAAGTCGGGAAGTCCTCTAGAGGGAGAGAGCGAGATGATCCCGCGGGTCCAGCGCCTTGGGACACAAAGTGTGCGACTCCCCGTTATCGAAGGACAACTTCGGAGTCGGAGGTCGGGTATCCATATTTTGTCGCAATGCGGGAAACCAAATTGAGCGGAAAAAATATGGAAGAGGTTTCCAGAGATAGATGTTCCGGATTTGAAGCAACTCGGAAGTTGGCCATGCTTTGATAATAAAATGAATGTTTTAACTATTATATCCGTACAGATGTTATGTAAATTATATGTCACACTCATAATTTATTTCTGTAACACTCCATGGAGATAATTTTCAATTTACTTTAATATTTATCATGATTGTATTAAATCACTATTTATTATTTTGTTGAACAAAGAAAAAATGTGCAGGACATCGAAATAAAATATTTAAACAAGGAAAACAATCTTAAATATAACAATTTTGAATCTAAAAGCAAAATAAAAGTAATCAGGAATTAGAGTTTATATCCTTATCTCAGAACAATAATCCTAATATTACGATTAGGGTTATACTATACGTGTATGTTAATTCGGGATCAAAGGAGTATTTTAGTTAGTAAATTCAAAATTGTGGTGTGGGAAGGAAGGGATCACTTCGGTTATAGTGATGCAATAGTTACCTCAGTGAAAGATGTAAATAGGATACACCTGGGAGCGTTACGTACGGTTTACAATCACTATACATAAACAAATAAAAAAACTGCATTAAATTGTTTGATAATAGTGATTACGATTATTATTATTAATAACAATATGAGAAAGAATGCATTAAAAGAATGTATTGTAAAATACAGAAGTTGCAAACTGCGTATGACCACGTGGAGGACAATAAACTAATTTACTCTCCGGAAGCAAGCAAGGGACCATCCTATCAATTTCCAACAAGGGCCCTAAGGCAGAGGCGGATTGAAAATTTCATCACACTTCTTAGAAAGAATATAAAGTTGTAAATATATTGTTTATAAATCGTAACTATTAAAATAACTCTAAATTCGAAATTAATCATTACACTAGTCCGACGCCCCCATGAAAGCCAAGAGTATATAAAATCCGCCTCTACCCCAAAGAAAACCGGAGAAAAACCCGGGTCAGGAAATATACGTACACAACCGCACCAGGGTTCTAATGACCTTGCCGTCCTTGAAGAGTCCTAAAGTCCCACAAAAAAAAGAAGAAAGAAAACAACCATACAAAGGTTGAGTACAGAAAAAACTAAACTCGTGAATGATAAGAAACAATAATAGTACGCAGGAAAATAGTTTAGAAACTTAATAATTTATTTTGAATACTAGATCAATGGTGTGATACATTACAACATCAATTGACATATTTAATATTTATAAGAATAATTTTTTAAAAATATTTGAAAGGAAATAGAAACTCATTTTAACTTTTATTAAAATCAATGAATTCCTTTTTTATTGAAGCAATGACACAGACGGTAGTTTTCAAATGCGGATTTGAAGAGGTTCAATTTAATAATATCCTTTACGTCTTTGGAGAGTTTATCAAATAGAACGATTTTCGAGTGATATTTCATAAATATATATTATTCGGTCTTAACAAACACAACTGTTTCATAAATTAAAATAAAAAATTCGATGTTTGTTAGTTTCTTCGTTCGTTTGAAGATATTGGTTATTTTTTCAAAAATATGTGTCCCAACTACTGCTGCGGTGCAAAAGCCTTGATTGTGGTTTGTAGCATTATTACCCACATGCATACAGTTTTATTATTTGAAATACTTTATTTATTTGCGTATGTAAATGTGTGAGCCTATGCGTATTAGAATTTTTTAAAATAGTTTATTTCATTATGTAACTGAAATAAGACATGTATTGTATTTCGCGGATCACGATAAACACGAGGAAGAGAAACTCAAACATAATGAGTATTCGAAAGAAACTGATGGCAAAGAATATTTGTAAAAAATTAAAAAGGACACAAATGGAGACACGTAAACTCGGCTGGCGATAAAATAAGATAACAAAATTTAATGTTAATTTAATTTATTTCCCACAATGTTGTGTCTTGCCAATGTATAGGGGCGCGATGCCACCTACGCATATTTTTGTATTCCTGCACGGTTATGGCTGCTTCTACCAAATTTGAGTAACTAAATGCGCAACCCATTTATATTACGTATATTTATAAGAAAACATCAGGATATGACTTTAAATTCTAGAAACAAATTGTGTGCTCAACAAGATACATGTCTAAAATATCCAAAAATAGCAGCAACTAAATTTACTCTTTTTTCTTTTCATTTCACTTCGTAAATCAAAAAGATTTTTCCATGTTACTTGACCTCCGCAGTGTGAATGTGATCTCTTCCTGAACTCGACAAAATGATCACTTTTCTCCAGTGAGAGGGAGAGGAACTCGCAAGGCCAGACGCGACCTGAAATTTGCAGACAAGACCTCGAGAACCGGCACTTCAGCGCCTGTGAATTTCCTGTCGCTTCCATTTGGAGATAGCTGTTCTAATTGCTGTGGAGGATAACTTTGGAATAGCACTCTTGGTAAAAACTTAGTGGAAAAAAAACTCTTAACATACGTAATGGATCTTGAATTCTCTTGAGTCACATTTGAAACTTGATTCACCTTAACTATTAACTTCAACTTGTTTTCGAAATATATCAAAAATAGTCGTGGGTAAAGGAAAGGAATTTTCTTCCAATCACCTGTTTGCACAATCATCCACACCGTAACAAAATGAAAAAGAAGTTGTGTCACACACTGATGTCTCGTATCTTTGCTACTAGGTTACATCGTAATGGAATACTTACAAAATATATTACTGTCATCAAATGTCATTTAGGTCATCAACAGGGCAATAGGCATCGCCTGAAGGATTTCGGGCTTTCTTATCCCTTGCACTTACTAAAACTCCCCTATTTCTATCAATATTTAAAAATACAGAAAATAATTTATAAATTACAAAAACGCCTCAGGATGTAAAAAAACAGTAAAATTTTAAAATAGTACAACTGCGTTATATTGTGTTAAAATTATTTAAATGCTCCAGCGCATATCCCTCGTGTAACAACACCAAATCGTGAACTATTTGTCGACAGTCAATACGAGAGAGACTTAATCATCTATTGACGAATAATCATTTCTTCATGAATTACCTCTTATATGGCAAATTATCATGAGACTATGACCACCTAAGCCGCTGAACTTCAATTAGAAAACTGATGTCCCACACGGTACACTAAATGAGTATTTTCGTTTGGGAAGAAGGATAAATGAAATTAGCAGCATATATAAAACATTTTAATGACGTGTCTAAAATACAAATAGAAGTTATTTCCTCAATCAAGAGGCTTCTGTAACGAAGTACATGAAGTTGAATTCACACATATGCACTTACGTTTACTCCAAAGACGATTATTGACTCTCAATTTTCTCTTTTTATAAATAAAATTATTTTCTCATTAATATAATTCTCTCAATAATTTGAGAAAATAAGTCTCAAATTATATAGTTGTTTGAAATCAACACGCAGAATGTTACACGTTTAGGGTCTAAATAAAAGAGAGATTTAGAAAGCAATTATTTTTTGGCACGCAAACTGCTGACGAGCTGCCTAGTTCCCCGTCTAATGCAAAAAATAAATTCTACTTTAGAAAGGTGTTCATTACGCGAAAGAAAACGTGAAACTCGAAAAAATAATTAATATTTCAGATGGAACTATTATTATGATATGCATACTGGGGTTCAATTTTGAATGTAGGGAGTCAATATTGTTCAATTCTTTAACGTTGACCTTCATTAAATTTCTTGAGCTTCACTGTTCGAGCAGTTTTGATCATGCGTTATAAATCCCCAAATTTATCATAAATACACAAATTTGTAATTTACTAAAGCTATTACTTTCTCTCAAGTCGGTAATTAGAAAAGAAATGTACAAATAATTTTGTCGGTAATGAACCATGGAAATTCCCTAGGTTGACCATTTCTCCATACCAATAATTCTTAGTCCTCCTACATGGAAGAAATACAAATTAAAAAATCTGGAGTGTGCCCTACTCAACTTTCCAATTATAACTTACAACAAAATGATTTAAGCACTAAGCAACCTACAGTGCAATAAAAATATAAGAAAATCGGAAAACCATAAAATATCACAATATATTATAATTATCAAAGGCGAGGGCATATTTAAAAGATCAATCGGTTTAAATATAATTATCCTTTATACCTAATGAAGAAAACTCCTGTCATATCTAAACATTCAAGTACAGATAAATGTATTATCTTCCATCTTCAACTCTTTGCAATTACCTTATGGGCTCATCTAAAATAGACGCCCACAATGAGTAGTGAATCATATTTGAGTAATGAAATTTCGCAGTATCTCGAAAACAATGCGAACAGNTGCAACGTACAGAAATGCGGTTTGGCACTCTCTCCGTAGTTTGAATTTTTTGTATTAACTGAACAATGACAATACTTATATTCATATTTTCAAAATTTTGAATTTTATGAAACCGGAAGTGGAGCGCGGTGAATAAATGAAGTCGGTATGAGCTGTCCAGAAATAGGTTTCTATTCCCAATGCAATCAAAGTGAAATCTCTAGTTTGATTTCGATACGCTAATTCGTTCGTGAGTTATCAGGGGAGCAAAATAAACATACATATACACATATGAGATTGCATATCATCACCAAAATTTGAAAATAGGCTCTCCTGGAACCAATTCGTAAAGATCCGAAGAATCTCGAAATACATATTTTCAGAAATTACAATACTTTACTTATACATTTTGTATAACTGGATAGTAAAGAATAATTACGCAAGGGTGAACTGCCACTGATTCGTAACAGAAAGGTCCACATCCATCAATGAAAACAACATGAAAGCTCGTCAAATCAAAGAAACCGCATTCATCGGTCTGGAAAAAAATTGTCAACCTTCCATCGACATTCTTCCAATTTGTCGACGACAATAGTACTGAGTACCCTTACCATAGCAGCCCAACATAGAAATATTATCTCCACCGAAAAAATAAAAAATGAAGAAAAAAAGTGTCTGTAGTGGCTATGTGGTAGTGAGTCATGTGGTAAGTCGATGTTCACTGCACTGCTGGTTCACTCAAACAACAGTGTGTAACCAGTAAAATCCCAAATAAATGATCATATGGCAGTAATATTGAGAAATTCAATAAAGCTCTATGATAGAGTACGAATTATACTGTGTTTAATTTTTTACCAGACATTTAGTGACCTGAGAATGAATCGTATCTGCACCTCTGGGCATACCGTACCAAGCGATCGTCTTTACCGCCCCAGCTGGAGGTTCCACTAAAATGTTCTATTGCAATGAATCTCTCACGACAGTCGGTTCCGCTGAAATATTTCATTGGAACGAGTGTGTCTTTATTTGCATTTTAAAAATATAATAAAATGCAACTATTGTGTATTTGTTTTCTTACAGAAGTGTGACACTAATTTATTTTATTATCGGGACACATGTGCTGTAATCTGAAATAAATGATCAGACTAACAGTTTCATCTTTTATTGACTTCTTCCACGATTTTACACGTTTTCACGATTTTTTTATAAAACCTTTTTTATCCAGTGTACTATCCGGAATGTTGTATAATGTTGCAACTTCGGAAATTATAATTAATTTAAAATACTCTGATTTTAATTAAATTTCATTCCACAACCTTGTGCATGTCGTAAGTCGTGACAGTAACAACCATTGTTTGAAGAAGCAGCAAATTACGATGAAAATAGAAATGCGTTAGAAATGGATACTCTTTGAATCATAGAGAGCTACGTTTAAGAAGTAGCTTTAAAAAATAGGTTACTTTTTCAATGTGTTTGCTAATTTCAAAATTTGCTGAATGATAAATCCGTATTATATGAATATGATGATAAATAAATATAAATCTCATTCATTCATCATTGATACACGGTTTCTGAAATATTATCTGGAATCTCTTAATCCGACATGTTTCTGATCCCGAACAAGCTGTCGGATTAAAGAGGTTGGATCTACTGTAGAAAATTAGCAAATGGTATACTAAGTCTTTTACCAACCACAAATGAAATAAAATTATTTGTTGATATCTCCTTAGAAACAGCTCGTTCTAAAAGCATTTCTTGTAGACATTCATATTCATCCAGGAACTTAAATAAATAATTGAATGATTAAAAAACTTTTTGTTTTGTTTTATCATTTAATTGAGTTCGTGATTTAAAATAACCCTTACGCTCCCACTCAATACAATTTTTAATTCCCACTGCCAGGATAGAAAAGGAGTGCAACGACGTTTCGTGAAGAGGTAACAACTCAGTTGTCAGCCACAATACGTCGCAGATGATACTTAAACCGTTCGTCTCCGACAATGAGAATTCTAGTCCGGTTTCGCTCTTCGTCCCAGAAAACGCAGTTGAAGTGAGCTGAAGAGACGACTCAAAGAGTTACCTGCAGTGATAATGGAGTCAGACTGGAAGTGAAGTTGATTGGAATTGCTCGTGTTACGGCGCAGGTGAAAATGTTACCATGAATACGTAGACGCCCGAGGGCGGTTCCGAATGATTTTCACGGGATGCATTACGTGGATACTTCTTTCCAAGCAGACGTATTGCCTTTCTCAGAGCGATGATGGCGACAAACGCGAATGCGTTTAAAGGTGATGGATTTGAACGAGGTTGAAACGCAAGAGTGAAAGAACAAGTGTAATTAAATTGCGCGAGCAGCAGAGCTCGTTGACAAACTTAACTGCTTCAAGTTGATCAATCCATGATTGGAATAAAATGCTAACCTATGTACTAAACGTTTTGAGTACACCTTGTTTAGATAAAGTGAATTAATCAGCGAACTCACAAAAAGAGTTGTGAAAGTCGGTGTGGTTCTAATTCTATTATTTACGTCCATTATAATCTAGACAAATAAATACATTGTAACTTACGGCGTTTTCTGAACAATCAAATGTAATTTTATTGTTTCATAAATACTCAACGTCTTGACTCGATATTGGAGTCGTCGTCACTATTAGACAAACGGTAACAAAAAATAATAATATAGCAACAGAATAATTGAACATGTTATAAAACATAAATATTTACTCAAAATACGTTTGCAAAAAAGCAAAAATCTAACATACATGTGTAACATCAGAACCAAGACATTCTACTCGTTTAAGAATTGTTATTTTTACGCCTTTCGCTGAAGTGGGAGCGTCATTGAGAAGCTTAGCCGGATGCCGTTGATTAGGAAAGGTGACCACCACTAAGCCTTTCCATTCATTGTGTGGACCATTCCCCTACTTTTTTCGGGAAGGAGAGTACCCTCGAAGAATACCGGCCCAAGTGTGTGATCAGCGCGCGCCTCTCCCTATGTCTTATAATATTTCTGTGAAAGTACATTTGTTCGTCATATTTGATCAAGACGAGGCCCTTTTCGGAATGTCGGTGGGTCTCAGAAAGAATGACTGCTACTATGTGTGAGTGGAGTACTTTCGCCAGATACTGAGACAATGGCCATCCCGGGAAGGACACCTCCGGGCGCCTTACTGGTGTCATCGGCAGCTCGTCCTACCGGTGAAGACACGGCGTTCTCAGAACGGCCGAGGGGTGAACAAGAGGTTGAAGTGCTCATTGCGGCAGCGAAGGCGTGGTCACGTGACCTCCGCTTCCGTATATATTGGGAGGATTGAGGAAGTTCGGGGACTTGGCTGTGTCCGCAGGTTACTTAGGATGTGACCTGGTTATTAAGCGGTCGTCAAGACTAGTAAGAGACTACAGTAGTAATCTAGACGCACTTACTGCTAGTTATAAAATGATATTGAAAATACTCGATAGATTTTGTTTCAGTACGTAAATTCATACTTAAACATTTGCGTTTAAAAAAAATCTTTTCAGATATGCAACGATTGTAATAATTAACTTCTTTGTGCATTATTGAAGTGTTATACCAATCCAACAAGTGATTGCTTTCTCAAGTGAAGTCATTATTAATGCAAAAGGATGGTTAATAAATGTTGTTCAACTGGATTTTAATTTAGCCTCTTTAGGTGTAGGTAAGCCATTGCTTTTCATTGAGAGTTGTTTAGCAGTGTTTCTCCCAGTTCGATAAATATATTGGGACAGAGTTGTTTGAACATTGTTTTAATGTATGCGAAACAAGGTTTTGGGAATTATATTGTCGCGGATCGATCAGTGATCTATCTGCAAGGGAGAGGATAACTCATTATTGTTAGTAGACCTACTAGGAGCAAGAATCCTGCTTGGATGTGTCACAAGATATTACTGCCAGGTAGCAAACTTAATAATTTTGACTATATTGAAAGTTCATGGAAAATTCACGGGAAGGAGTCGATGGCAAATCCGAAGTGCTGAAGCTCGGAATTCGAAAATTAAATGATATTTGGCACAGTTCATCACCGAACTAGCAAGATTAGTATTTACAGGGGAACTTTCAACAAGCGGAGGTCGAAATTGGCCCTGATATTTTTTATACTAAAACATATTGACTATTTGTATGTCATGTCAAAATATTAGCGACTATGGCACACTGTAAGGCGCAGAAAAAAGTCGAGAAGTTTGCCTATTTTGCAGTGACGTCTTCTGTCCGCATACCCTTTAGACAATAATGAGGAAAGTTTACCCTTTCCAGTAAGACCGAAACAGTTGCTATAGTAAAAGGTCTGCTACTTAAGTTGCGCATTGCGTGTCGTGATATCAGCTCAATATCCTTCGATACTGAGTACCGTTAATATAAGTAAATATTACATTTGTGAGACGCTAATTATAAATTATCATTATATACAAAAAAGTGAGGTAAGAAGAAAAAGAAACACATTTAATAAAAGGTTTTTAATAAAAATGTTTCAGGTTTACCTTAACGAGCAAAGATATAATAGAAATCCATATAAACATGCATGTAATAATACAAAAAAACAGGCGAGTTTTTAGCGATACTGATAATTTATTTCTCTTGTATCTGCAAAAATTAAAGAATTGCACACCTTAATTTCTTCCTATACATTACTTGTATTGTGACCATTTTGAAAATGTAAGATTTGGTATTATCAATATGTGAATAAGAAATACATAAAATTTTAGACCTAACATTGTACTCTAATTCCTCCACAGAAATAGAGAAAGTAAATTTGATCATGAATAACGTAGTAATCTGAACTCACATAGTTATACCATTTGACTTGACTTTATCAGCTCTTCCTTTTCTTAAATGAGGGAAAAAGCGATTTTTGTTTGCATTTTCATTCCTTCCCTGAATGGTAAATATACCTAGATGTCTGACGAATCAAAGCTCAGACAAGTAATTCGGCTGTCACTACTCGTCCACCTTCTACTTCAGGGTTGTACAAGAGCTTCATTGTGTAAAAAGAATAATAGAAGGCTCTTCATCGTGTAAAAAGGATCAGTTTTTCGTAATATTTTTCAGTGCCTTCTGTTGTGGCATCGTCTCTAATACACATTAACAGAAAATTCTTGTAGTCAATACGTTTCAAGATTTTAAAATATCAGGTCCACTTTCGACCTGCACCTGTTGAAGGTTCCCTTGTCAGAGAAGCGCAGTGACGACGTTTGGGTAGAGTTGTGGAGGATCGAGTGGAGCGAGGGTAATAAGTGGTCGTGTTTTATTCAATTCAATTCAATAGGGCATTTTATTTACAATATTTACATTTTAAATTACATATGGCGAGGTTTTAATGCCGTGGGCTATGCTTTACATGCCCTGGTATTCACTCAGTGAATTGTTCAGTTGCGTCTACAATTTTCTTAGGAAGATTGATATTTTTATTTCCTGCTGCCGTAATATTAAGTTTAGTTATGCATGGATAGAAAATTAATTATTATAATTATAATAGTTTACTGTAATAGTTTCTTAAATCAGAATTAATTGTGCTAATTCATTGAGCACCGATGGGAACCACGGAAAACCAACGGTCAGGTCGTCTTTTATGAGACTGCTAATGCGCCTCGGAGGCTGCATTCCGTTATACTCAGAATACGAAATGAAAATGAGGTTAAGATTCAATACGATATGACACTTGACTAAATTGATAATAAAGAAAAAAATATAAATTTTAAAATAAATAATGTAGAATAATATTTTAAAATAGTTGATAATTTTGAATAGTGAATTTATCGATGAACGAATTTATAATTATAACGACTGTGACAATGTTATAACATGAATTGAAGTTGAATTTAAATATATATTCTTGTCATTCCTTTACCTAGCCCTACATCATATTTACAGTATATTCTTCTCACGTTAATGACACTTCATACTTGCAAAGCATCGTTCTAGAGGTCTCCGTGCTGCCTTCAACAAGCTTATAATGAGAAGCGAGCGTTTTGGTCAGTGTAAGCAACCCTATTAAACTATCATTTTAAATAACGTTTAAGACGTTATTTAAAGTTTATTACAACCCCTCCGATGGCTCAGGGGCTACTATGCTTTATCGCCACCGAGACACTTCGTGTTCAATTCCCTGCGGGGACAAAGGAAAAATTTGTAGTTTTTCACTTCAATATCCTAGTTCATATAGCCGTGACTATTGAAAAACAAACTCTTCTTCTTCTGACTACCTGCTACTACTCCTAGTATCACTCTTGTAAATACTAACGTCTCTTACTGATACCTCCACATGGGCTACGTTGTTGGTTAACCCAGAGAACCGGCCCACCTACTAACAATAGCCCTACCACCTCCCATCGCCCCAAGTAGATAACATTTCCCATTTACAAACACTACAGAAAAACGACGTTTCTCGAGCGATGGTACATCAGAGTGAATTGGTCTTTACAATTACGTATAATCATGATCAATTTTGCTTTCATTCCCTACATGTTGTAATGGTATTCCCTATAGAAATACGCACGCTGATTGAATCATGTCTATATAACTAAAAATTTGCTTAAAATAGACCAGTTTATCAGTTCTTGTCATGTTGTGTCATGCTGTGTTTTTGTACAATAATTTCTTACTTCATTTTGGAAATATCTGTAGCTCTGTTACCTTATACAATATCATTCAATGACAATGAAGAAACTTGAAATGACAAAATGTTCTGGGAATAAGGAACCGCCTGAGAAAGTCAAGACTACATATATCAGTTCCATGGTGATGTTATCATCAGGAATGTGTTTTCGAGACTCCACCGCGGAAAAGTAACAAACAGAAATAGATGGAGCAGAAAATGGTGTCGACATCTGTGTGATGAAAGTTTATAGGACACGACAGAGAGGACGATATTGCTCTCGAGGTGGTACATCCGGAAGTGAGGGGCACAGTGGGATAGAACACATTGGATGACAGTAATTGTCGTCAAAGTTTTTTACCGTTACTTTTCTCTTGATACACCATTTTAAAGATTTTAAACAAATTGAACGGAAATAGTAATTTTTGACGAGGTGTATTAAAGTGTGTTTTTTAACGCTTGATCAATTGTTGAGAACATATTTAAATACGACATTGTTAGGGCCTGAAGTTGATCGGTATTTGAAAGAGAAAATGACTGATTTCTCTTGCACAGAGAAAAAAAACGGGTAATTGCGTGAAAAAAATTTAATTCCGTTAACACATAAACAGAAGAAACAATTATTGATTACACCTCTTTGCATCTTTGGTTTCCTGTAATAACGAAGTAAATGTGCTTCTTGTTTTTTTACTTTACGACCGTTTCAAGTTCACAAAACTGTTTCAAGTTCACATAACATTGGCTTCAAATTTTGATATAATGTGATATTATAATACTTCATAGTCACAATAAAAATATATTTTACATAATAAATTTAAAAAATTAATGTTTTACCTGATGTTATTCGATTTTTTTTATTATTTTACCTTATTTATCTAAATTCATAAGGCCGTGCTCATAAATTGCTTGCTTCTGTTTTTAGAAAATTTGTAGTTGAGTTACCTATAAAACGTTTACTTAACTGGTTATAACGGTTTTTTTAAATAATTTGTACTTAAATGTTCAGTACTCGATTCGAGAATAATGTACACTTTTGAATCGTTCAGACTAATACGAATAAAACATTTTTGACAGGTTATCTCGTGACTGATTATGACAGATTATGTCCTGAGTGACTTCCTAATTCATCAACGGAGAACAAAAATACTTAAAAAAGCAACTTCAAACTTGACAAGCCATTGTCTTTATCTACGTCTACTATAAAATTATGTTCTTAAACTTTTTTTGGTAATACGCAGTGAAATGGGAATTTTTGAAATTTTTCTTTATTTACCACACTCTACAGACTAATTGAGATATCCTGATTTTTATGTGTAAATATTGTTAATTTAAATATTTACAAGCGATGTTTTGCTTTTTACGATACTTCATTTTTTCAGTCCTAGAAATTCTTTATATTGCTCTCGTTCACGGTAGCATAGTGGTATCTTATTTTTGCTATAAGTGACGAACGAGTTGAGATAGACTCTAAGTTTTTTAATATAAATGTTGTACAATAAAGTATATAAAAATGATTTTGCGAATTTTCGATACTTTTACTTTTTTCAATTGGTGAAAAGGGATATAAATATTTGGTGCGTTGTCCTGACTAACTGACACTTCCATCAACAAAGACAGAATAATATTCAAATTTTCCCATGACGTTTTATTTGTATTATAAGACTTACTAAGAAACTTTTTTTTTCGAAATTGCGACATTAATTGGGAAGATTTATGAAGAAATGAGATTTTTCGTATTTTTGCTATTTTCAATAAATTTTACGAACTTAATGAGGTATCTTCTTGGTTTTTGTATGTAACAATTTTTAATACGTATGTCTAGAAAGTGGATTAAAGAAATTGGATTTAATTATTATGAATACAAAGGAATAGACAGATTTTCGAGAGATAGCAATAACGTCACAGCATACTAAATTTGACTATATTACACGAAGTAACTTAGATATCATCCCTATTTCTGAAATTGTTGAACAAGCTACGTAAAAATGTATTTTTGGAATGTTCAATATTTCAATTTTAAATGGATGATAAAGAATGAAAATTTTTGTTTTTCTGAAAGACTGACTTATTCATGACACAGGCTATCTAGAAAAGCATATTTCAAAATTCCGGAAAGATAAGCGTAATAGAGAACAACACTACCACAGGCTATCGCACAGAATACGCTCTCCGCAAGTTTCGTTATACCGAGAGGCAGCGTCACATTTTGGCTGTCATTTCATTAGACACCATTCTTTGCACACTTTATCACTAAGCCTAAACGAAGAGGTTTTGATTAATCCACCGGTCTAGTAGCGCTAGATGAAAGCGCTGTGACGTTATAAATATAGCAAATGAGAAGAAAAAAGTCATTTTATTACAGGCCAAACCAAGTGCATTTGATTCATAATTATTGCCCGAAAAAGTAGTTTGCGTCTTCTACGATGCTGGGCTCCAAGTCTGCCGTAGGGGTTGGGGGGTGTTAGAGCAAATCAGAAAATATTTGAAGATATTCCATTAGGCGGCAGACCAAGTGCAATATAAAGCTTATTTAGTTTATTTATTTTAAAAAATTGCTCTGCGGCTGTTCCGATGCTGGGGCAGTCCGCAAACCACCCTGAAGGTGACGTAACAATCCTGTGTTGCGATTCCTACATAATGATTATTTTACATGCAAACATGACCCACTTTGACTCGAAAGTCAACGTCAATCCGGAGGTTGGGACAGGAAGCAGTCAATCGAACAATAGCGTCTCGAAATTGCATGAAATTATGGGAGCTGATCTTGCTACTTCTTTGCCTGCTTGTCATGCTTTCACTGGTTGTGACAACAATCCTCCATTTTACGGGAAAGGCAAAACCCACCCATTGACTCTATTAAGGCAATGAAACAGATTCATCCAGGCCTTCTCTGACGGTGCATTATCCCAATTGCAATTAACGTGTTTTTGATGTCAAAGGAAATTTTGTTTGCAAAATGAATGGCTCCACGAGCTTAAAAAAGGTAAATGAGGCACAGATAGCTTCTTTTTATAAAGAGTATGACATCGATTAGAAAGCATGAGCTCACGACCAGTAACATCAAAAATTTTGATGAGACTTCGTTGCCGTGCCGAATTAGAATCGCACATCAAAAGAACGGCGAAAATCGCCAAAGTTTGGACAAACGTTCATTCGGAATACCAGGTAGATTTAGACCCTGCACTAAGTGGCTGGAAATTATCAGAAGAATGTAACGCTATAGAACTTCAATGGTTAGAAGTAAATAAACCGTCTGAATCAATTTCCGACATTACCAAAGAAGATTAAGCAGAAACAGGAAAATTCAAGCTTATTGAAATGATTACATTAGATGTGTTGTAAAATATTGTTTTCTCTTTTGTAGATCCCAACGTTGAAATGACTGATGAGGTGGAACTATTGGATTCATCTGACGAGTGTGAGACGAAATCTATGTATTCTTATGTATTTTGACGGGAATTATCCGAATTCATGGCCCGAATTCCTCCACAACCTTCCATTTTTAAACTGCGAATAAACGCCTTTAAGTAAGTAAATACGCATAAAAACTGGAAGTTAATGGAGCAATTCTGGTCTTGAATTCGGATTCAGCGTCTTAAAATATGTGAAGATATATAGGTCTTGTTTTTGGAACAGACCATTTGTGTGTGTGTGTGTGTGCCTGTGCAAGCACAACTGACATTTTCTCGATATTCCTTTATAAAGGCACCAGGGATGATAATTTGAAATGACGTGCCTATGAAGAAAACATCGATTCTTCATTAAAATATAACATCCAGATGCTTTTCTCTAAATTACTAGAGGTGGTAGTATAATCTTTTATTACTAATTATAGAGAAGTGTGTCGTGAAGTCAGGGCTCAGTTGAGTCATCACATCACGACGGGGAAGCCAACTATTACGAGGAAAGTTTGAGTTCCCCAATTCATGTTTAGAGGTCTACGAAAGAAGAGAAGCAGCTACCAAATAGTCGTGGGTTTTCAGTCAAATTGTCCAGTGAACAATTATTCAGAAAGATAGCTTACACAAGTTTCCGCAGGCAGCGTACGGTCTGGCGGTCGAATGAATTGATTGGTGACTCCGCAGGGACAACCATGTTTTATGACGCGTATGTTGAGAGCTCCCTGACAGGAGGGACGACGAGAAGGGGGAATAAGAACGTCTCGGTCGGACCAGTAAAAGTCTGTCTGCGCCAAACCGAGACTTATTTGACTTGTCTGCGCCAAATTGGTTAGTTGAAGACTTGAGCGGACCCGTTAACAGCGTGATCAGATCTATGAGCGTGAAGCAAGTAAACGAGAAGTGTTCTCAATCAATGCACTTGAATGACGCCAGCGTATCTTCTCCTTGCGATCGACATTGTTTTTATATACTTGGTGGATTCATAGTGGTTTAATTATAAGGAATTGATTTGTTTTTGTAGTACATTTAAATTTGCAAAGAAGTAGCATCGCATGTATTTCCATTCGTGACCATGGAATGGATGGGCAGAGTCACGATTGGAAATATCCATGCAGTCTTATAGAGCGAGCTGTAGTGAACGCTATAGATCTACAGTTTCGTTACAGTCGAGATATAGAGATCTGATTGTGGACAGCAGGGTTGAGAGAAGACTGCGGCTGGTGGATGAGCATGAATGATGGTGGGGCTGTCGAAGAGAATGCGAGCTCATGATTCATTGAGAAGCATTCGTAACTACTAAGTGGACCTGACGGTTGCTTATTTCTTCGTGAATCCTTATAACAATCAATCATTAGTTCCGATCATATCAACGTGTGGTTATTAACTAACCGAGTATCCTTACGCTCAATTATCGTTCCGGAATCAAGAGACGAGCTTCACGTGGTTCCTTGTTATGGTCATTCTCCGGCATATAATTTTGTTGCTGCGTCGTTAGTTTCAAGGTTGTCCAAACTGCACTCTTGCTGCGTGAGTGCGAATTTGCTTGATTCATGACAAGTTCAAGAGGAAACTCTTAGGAGCAGATCGCTGTAATCTCACGTTTGTGGAGTGAAGTTCTTTGGTGTTATTCATACATCTCACAATGTATCATATACCAGAAAGTATAGAAGGATTATATCCCCTTCTTTTCGTAGCACAAGTTTTTGGACTAATTCCAAATTTTGTGAGTTCTACCGCACAACCAATGAGGAGCTTTGTATGATAGCAAAAAGAAGCATCTTGGTGTTTACACAAATATATATTCTCATCACCAACGGATATTTAATTTTCACGGCTTTTGGAAAACGAAATTTACATTCTTTGAGTATCAAAAGTATTGTTGTGGTTATTAGTGCCTTGTATCCAATACTCAACATATTCAGAGCCACATAAAACAACGATAAAGTTTGTCGAAAAGTTTTGGAAAATTTGAAAAGTCTTGAGTATTTGATGTGCACCAAAAAATTAATATTCACAAGACACCATAATGTTGTTTTAATCATGATAACTAGTTTAATTTTCAATTTATTGTTCCTAAGTGTATGTTTAGCGTACAGACACTTCATTATTGTGGTATATTCCATTTGGATGATTTGGGTTCAATACGTTCCTTGTCATTTATTTTGTGGTTTGGTGCTTACTATGAAACGTTATTTTAAAACTATTAATGATGAATTGTGGTTCCTATGTTATAAACTCCAAAAAGAGTCACACAACAGAGTTAGTTCTACAGATAAAACTATGAATTTCCAAAGGCATTCAATAGACATCGAATATGCTCTTGGCTTAATAAGAAATTTACGAAAATGTCATTTTCTAGCGCAATAAACTTGTCAATTGATTAAAGAAATATTTCGCTGGTTTATGCTGGTTTTGATCACTTATATCTTGGTAGACATTTTAGGATGTCTTTATTCATATTTCATTATGAGATTGAAGCTCCCGTATGCCGTGGGCATGATCAAAGAACTGATTTGTTGCGTTGTTTTCGGGACATTGGTAACCTGGGCAGCGTGTTCTACAGTAAATGAAGGTAACATGGAGGGCTCAGACCGTGCAGCAGTGGCGCTCCTATTGGCAGCAAATAGTAACTCTTGTGTACAAAATGAAGTCCGTCTGTTCCTGTTGCAATTGAAATACCACTCTATTCGCTTCACAGCAGGGAATCTGTTTCCTTTGGATTTGAGATTTTTCATTGGTATTCTAGGGACTATCATAGGATATGTTGCTGTAATTGTGCAATTCGCGCAGACAGACACAACACGAGGATCGTGTATGGTATATTATGTTAACAATATCAATGCTACTAAATTACAGTGTTATAATGTAATTGACTTCGTGGATGTTTCTCCATCTGATTTCGATTAATTTGAAGTAAAATTTCCTGTGGAAAAAAATATCACATAGTTATTATGTTACAGCTCTCAAAACTATTTCTTCCACAAAAACACTGTTCCAGTGGAAACACGGAGGAAAATTGTAACTCGTACACATATTATGTTTTGAAATATTCAGCAAACTCAATAAAATTTCATCATTTTTGTGACCAAAAAAAGTGTATATTCTACTTTTTCTCCTCTTTGACATGTATCTCCAATTTTATTTCTCGTCCAAAAACCCTCAGAAAACAATTAACCAACGCAATAGATTACACATAAATTTCGTGATTATTGGGTAAACAAAATTATTTATAGAGCTACAAGTTTGTGTAATAAACCTATTTTCCATAAGTAGTATTCCGTGATACGACCCTTCCTGTAATTATTGCATGTCTGTATGTATTCCATGAAACTAATTTGTATTTCATAATAATAATAAATGTATTGTCAAAAAAGAAGTTCAAACTGCGTATGACCACGTGGAGGACAACAAACTAATTTACTCTCCGGAAGCAAGCAAGGGACCATCCAATCGATTCTGATCAAGGGCCCTAAGGCAGAGGCGGATTCAAAAATTTCAGCAAAAATTCCTAGATAAGAAAGAAAGTTAGCTGCGAGTTATAATACTAATAGAATGTCAATATGTTTGCGATTTAACGCAAAAATTTATTTTACATCTACAAATTGTTATCGAACTATAGATTATTCTGAGTATAGTGTTCATAAATCATAAGAATTGAAATAACACTAAATTTACGATTTATTGTTACAATAAACACACCCCTAGACAAAGCCTAGAGAACCTGTATAAGAAATCCGCCTCTACCCGAAGGAAAACCGGAGCAAAACACGGGCAAGGATGGGGCTACAGAATTAATGTACACAACCGTGCCATTAATTGCAATTTATCGATTACAATCCTTTCTATACATATTTTACAAATGATACACAAATAAGAATACGCAACGAGTTGGTGATTATGACTTCAGTCAATGATCTGTTTTATTTACAAAACGGTAAATAAAGAGGTAACTGGATAAATTGTGCAAAATAGATATTTAATCCACAAAACAGTTATTTTATCAAGAAATAGTAAGTTGACATTACATATTTGTCTCTCTCGTAGTATACTGAAATCTGCTGGTAATTTTATTGATTTAATGCCTTTTGGCGAGGTTCACGCCATAAGGTCTGCTCTTCCACCTATCCATTGGACTTGACTTAGAGAATTGGGAAGGAGAGATGTTGAGTTGCGAAATTTTATGCGAAATACAATAAATTTGAGATGGAAACTCGAATGAATTAAGATAGAAAATTGATGTAATTTTTTTGTTTACATAGCAGTTCTAATGTACCAATACTCATATATCTTGACAAATACTGATATAATCAATGGTGTATCATTACTTTTCATGAATTAAAACGTTAAAAGAGAATAAAAAGTAGAAAAAGAATCACGTAAAAGTAACTCGCATATTGGACAAAACTGTTTCTGATTTCGCTTTAGTTAGTCTACGTCACTGATGAAGGCGAAATCAGAAACCGTCCAATTTGTGAGTTACTTTTACGTGATTCCTTTTCTACTTTTTATCTTAAATGGTTTAATTATTAGAAGACAGTAGTGTCTTATTTCTCTCGCGATTGGCGTAATATTACTTTTTATGAGATATTTAACTAGATTTATTAAAGATTATCTCATAATATTCGAGTAAAAACAGCCAAATATAAATGTAACAATTTATAATATCCGGTAAAAATTACACCTGTGTTCCTAACTTTTCACTTAATGTTGGTAGCATTGAAGGAACACACATTTCTCACAGTGTATATTTGTCATAATAAACAAGCAAATAAACATGCAGTGTTCCTGACTCATAAGACGTGACCATCCTCAGCAGCACGGAGCTCAATTATTACAAAGTCATAAGGAAGCAACAGTGGAGGAGCAGAAGTAGGCGACCGGCACTGAGACGTCGCTTGGCCCGGGCGCACGCGTGCCTCCCAGAGGGGGGTTGTGGCATAGATGAAGCGGGGGCGGGGCGGCAAGTAGGGGTTCGTCGATCGATCCCCGCCGTCGTCGCTCCTGACGTTGCCACTGCCTCCACCGTCATCACCACCACGGCGTTGTGAACACCACCGGAAGCCTTGAGGAAAGAACCTCGATGGACCTGCGTTCGGAAGTAACTGAATCTCCCATGTTTCTATCTATGGGTTCTGCTATATTCTATTCGTTCTCTACTCTATTTTCCGTTCATACACGTAATATTTACGAACATAAATAAAGCAAAAAAATCGATATTCTTTAATATTCGAAGGAATAATGTCTGAGAAAATATCAAAGTTTTGTTCGGTTCCGTAAGTGTATGTAAATATTGGCCAAACTTAAGGAGTTGGTCCCACGAGGGTTCGAAAAAATAATTACTGTCATAATACTACAAATATTATTGCGGTTCCGAAAATATAAGCCGTATTCTTCGCTCTTCATATTTACGGTAGTTATAAAAAAATATTGTTCCGCACTATTTTCTTCTCTCCGCCACCGTTTATGTTAGTATGTGGGTATGATAATTATGAACAATTATAAACAATTGTTCGGTCACAGTCGGCGATGTTAGGTTTATTAGTCCCGGAGATTCCGTTTTAAGAAAATCTGTTGAAGTGTGAAGATGGAGGCGATGGTGGAGGTTGCAGCACTCGCGGAAGGATATGCGAAGAAAAAGGTTAGGATAGGACCAGAATGTTAAGTTGGTCCTAAATATTTTCCAGATTCTCGCTTAATAACTCGTGGACAAATTTACGAATTACAACAAAACTGGAGTATTACATTCAGTATCCCTTGCCTTGGTGTCCAACACTTCTAGCTCACAATTTTTTACTTGCAAAAGTGATAAAATATTTTTAATTCATTAAAAATTAAGTAACACAATTTTTAAAAATACACACACATAAAGTACACTTTTCATGATGTTGTAAAACGATAACGTGGAATGAATATTGTATTAATAGTAGTTGATAGTACTCGATATGAATTGAGACTTACATGGTCTGTAATGATCAATTGTGAATCATTACATCACCCTAACACGACTCGATGTTACTAATGGGGGGACAATAATATAATATTTTGGCTCTCAAATGAGAATCATACGAATAATAATGTTCCTGAGAATGTAATTTAATAAATTATAAACTGCTGTTTATAATATTGAAATGAAGTAACACAAACATATTACATACAATTTATCACTCGAAAGATTGATTTCAATAATTTCTGCATCACTGTTATAATTAAATTGATTTTTAATCCATTTTTGTTCATTAGAAATGTACTACAACATCGACTCTGACGCTCTATTACACACAACAAACATTATATTCACATATTTATTTATAATTTACTAAATTAATATTATCAATTTAAAGTTATAATCAATTCATTTAGAGGATAGACTTATCACATCAGAATTTCCATTTCTCCAATATCTTTACTGGATATGGTAATCACCGTCGCTATTTCCTCAATTTCGTAATTTCCCACATGTGAACACCGTGAGACAATCATATCAAAACCGTCTGCTTCTACAATATTTCTCAAGAGGTGTGATCCGTTAAAATGTCATTAACTGTGACGATCACTGAAGATACGACGAAATGTGGCTCATTTGTGATACCAAATTGAGAACTCAATATTGTTAAGACATAAGTCAATATCCGAGAATATGATACACATGTATGAAATATCTAATTTTTGACTGCTCTTTCATATTCATCAGTAACTTCTCATTTGTAATTTGTTTCACTGTATTAATTAGCGAAGGCGTGTCGGACAGAAGACGTATTTCCCGAAAAGTATTTAATTTATTAGTAAAAAAAATTCATTGAAGATTTTGAAAATAACATAATTCTTTGAGAGAACATAATTCTCGCAATTACCGTTTCAAATTTTAAGAACAGCTGTGGTAAAAATTGAAAAATGAAAACTCGTCAAGAAATCACATGTTGCGAAGTTGAAAGTTACAAATGGGATGACGGGTATAACTGTTTCTTCATCTCCGCACAGAGATGGCACAAAAAACAAAAAAAAAAAAAGTTGTCACAAATGCTGGCAAAGAAAACGTGACCATAACAGTTTTCTTCGTCGTAATGGCAAAAACTCACAGCAAACTTCCAGATGGAAGAGCAAAGTTGCAGGAGATGCAGAATGTTTGTAACAAGCTTTAGTTTGGCGCAGGAAAATGATGATAAAATGTTATTACGATTGTGAACCTAGAACTCTGTCAAGGAAAAGCACAGTTTTACAATTCATGTATTTATATGTATTCAGTTATTTATTTATATGTATTCATTTACATGTATCTTTTACAGTTCATGTATTTATACAAATTATTTCACGTGGAAGAATAAAGCCTTTGATTTTTGGCACAAACGAAGAAGCAAAGAAGACTACGTATCCAATAATGCTAAGATTTTTTGAAAAATGATTTCTTACTCCGTTCTGGCACGTAATATGATGTATTATATTCTAAATCTCCAACAAGACACTGCACCCAATATCACAAAATATTGTTTTCTTAGGGAATATACTTCGTTGATTTCAATAATGGTTTTTATGGATGGAATATGTAATAGTTCACAACGTAACAATTGTGATGACTCTTATTATTCCTTATTACAAATAATACCTCGATATTAGATATATTACACTATGAAATTTTAAAAAATTCCGGCAATTTTTTACACAACTATTTTATTCATTTAATTTCGTTTATTTTTATTTTCAAGAATATTGTTCTATGTTTTTCTGTGGATGTCGGAANAGAGTAAATTAGTTGAATAATACATTAAATTCTATTCATAAATAAAAAATTAAACAAAATCAATAATTTCAGTAAGTTGTATACTGAAATGTAGTTTGGACAGGACGTATAAGAACTATAGTGAGGGATAAGAAAAATAACAAGTGGCAAATAATATTTCTCTGGAAAAGTTATGTTTAATTTCAAAAAGTGAGAACTATTAAAATGTAAAAAAAAATAAAATCTGATATAAGAGTGGTCTAGGATCTGTGCGTGAATAAAATTAGGGGAATAGGACGGACACTTCGAGTGGCGGTGGTGGGGGGGGGGAAGGGGTCACATCGAGTGTAACGTTGTTGTGCGATAAATCACAGCGGGAGGGGGGATCACACAAAGACACGTTCAAAGAGACGTTCATGGAGTTCCATATTATTATATTCGTCCGATTTGCGACAAGAAGGCAACGAGAATTGCTTGCATTATTTCAAGCCTAGAAAACGCTAAACGGTGTGAAGAGGACATGGTAGCCCCTGATTGCCTTTGGAGTTGAATATAGACAAAGAGTAGTCAACTCCAAAAGTCTATAGATCAATATTTTATATCACTGTGGGAGTATTAAACTACCTTAATTTTTTAAATCAAAATAGGTCGAAATGTTTTTCAATCAATGTTTACAAATCATTGCTAAAATTATTAAATGTTTAAACAAATTAAATAAAGTACTGTGATATTTTTTAAATTACCGCAAAAAATAATGTAATAAGTGTTTCATCAAATTACAAAAATATTGTATCTTTATCTTTTTCTCAAACAAGGGGGTAATTCATAAATTTTGGGACGTTCATGGAAGGGGAGGGGTGTCGTCTTTTCGACGATATGTTACGAAGTGGGGAGGAGATCTTAAAAATTGCCCATTTTGCTGAAGGAATTTCATGGATGACCCCTTAGACTCTTGATGGTAACGTAGCACAATTGGAACAAAATGACAACGCAACACATTTCGCAAATAATATTGAAAATCATTCAAAGTGCATCAAAATTTAATTTAAGAAAAGTTTGTGTTAATATCAGCATTGCCTGGCAAGAAAAAACAATATCATGCAGAGTATTTACCAATTTTCTGTATCGAATTATTCGTTACTAATCCATATTCTTTCTTTAAAAATAGTTTCTTTGAGTTTGTAACATAGTTTTTCTTTATTTTAGTTCATACAAATACTTTTCTTCATTCACAGTCGGACATACTTAAAGTTCTGGTATAATCGAGCATACGTAAATTTCGGATCTGTATAAGAAATAAACATAAAAATTTGATAAAGGCTCTCCTGGCGCCAATTTGTAAAAATCTGAAGGAATCTCGAAATCTATACAATGCTGGTGTAACTGGAAATTAAGAATTATTATTTTTCAATAAGGAACAAGACCTAAATAAGAACTGAACAGGTTGCTTTCCAGATCTTAAGGGTTCGTTATTGAAGATATCCTTTTGCTTGAATAAATCACTGTTGATATGCTGCTACCAATAGTAAAACGAATGCTTGAAACGTTTTACCATTCGTGGATAAGCGAATTTTCGGTCTAGAAAATAGAAAATCCTCCTATTCTCTAGATGAAGTGAGAAAATGAGAGAAACCATACCAAATTTTATATTTTGCGGAGTGGCAATTACGAATAATGAGAGAGATGCTATCGATGAGTAAAGGACATACACCGGGCGTTACCGTATTAACAAAATATTTCTTCAGGTGCCACACGCTTGCATTTTGTCCATGTATGACAGCAATGTCGCTCAGATACTTAGAGAGAATTATTATAATTTGGTTGACCCTCTTGTTCAACATATAACCGAAATAAACACTGTGTTAGTTTTATTATGAAAAATGCGGGATCCAAAAAAGGTCATATGTGTCTGACTGGGTGAAAATTTTATCTTCGGCTACTTCTACCGAATTAGGCAGCATAACATGGAGTAATTTCGCTGTAATCTGTCTCTACACTGTTAAGCGCTAACACGGGAGGTTCGTGTTTTTTTTCGGAGCATTCTACGGCAAATAACATTCCAGAATCGCATTTCCTTCCGCTCTACCTTTCGTATTAATAGTATTTACAACTAAATTCTATCTCCAACGAGATTGTGGAAAAGGTTTCCCGACATAAAGTGGAAAAACGATTGAAGTTCAATTAACCCAATAAATTGAGCGGAATTGCAGTTTTAAAAACATTGAAAACAGTAGACACAGGAGAAACAAAACATAACTACGAAAATGAGCACTACGTTAGTTAATAGTACTACGTTAGTTAATAGTACTACGTTAGTTAATAGTACTACGTTAGTTAATAGTACAAGTAAAATTTATATATAAGTAACAATGTAAATTCTCAACAAAACAAAGTCGTCATCGCTCAACAAAACTATTGGAACTATTGGAATAGACGACATTTTAATGATATTCTAATCATAATGTATCTTCGTACATCTGATTAAGTTATATTCTTTAAATTTTCTATTGTTATAAGAGTTCAGTATTTTTTAGTTACCAGTTGTTACAAGTGTACAGTGTGTGAGGGAATGAGCGTAGTTAAATCCTATATCATTCAACAGTGTATGCTCTTTAAATTTTTACTCATATCTCGGGATAAACAGAACAATATTCGTGTCTGCGATAAATATTAAGAAACTTTGTAATATGTGATGGTGAGAAAGTTTGTAATGCTATTCCAATTCATTGCTATATGAATTATATCTTTCTTAGTGTTTGCTAATATCAATACATGTCAACACAATTTTTCTCTTATTATTCAACTATGATTTTCTCCCTTTGAATAATCCAAAAATATTAAATAATCAAACAGACAATTAGTCTCCAGAAGCTCAGATACACTGCAGACAAACAGTGACATTTCGCTAATGGACTATTGACTTTTGACGCCAACGGTCTCTTTGAGGAATCGACACCAGGCTCCAGTGCAATCCCCAAATCGGCGTAGAACAGCTCGCCGCTGAGCCAAGCACTGTGAACGTTGGTGTATACCACTACTGTCGCCATCTCCTGTTGATCGCAGGATGTCCCAAAGTCAATATTTATCCTTGATCTACACTCGCTGTGGCTGTGATTCCGCATTGATGTATGCTGACTCAAACGACTGAACAGTCAAAACGGCGAACATCGCGACTACTCACGCCTTCAATGAATGCCGATTGCGCACAATGTTGTTTGTTTGTTCGGGGACATGATGGGTGAAGGGAGTAATGGTGGTAGAAGGATGTCTCGTTTGGGAAATGGGAAATGATCCGCTGATCGAGAGCACAGTTCCCCAATGCAGTATCTGCGTCCCGATGCCATGACAATGACTTATGACATCGCGTCGACAGCTGCATTATCAGCGGAGCCAAGTATTCACTTGATTTCCCTATTGAGGCTTTTATTTCATCGGAACACTGAAAATACATTTGCGCGCGTCAAAATACTTTGAAAGAAACCAAAGGATTCAAAATATGAAAGATACGAAATGAGGTTTATGAAAAATCTTTTTGGATGTGATATATTGTTATTTATTGACTAGCTTTGACGTAAAAGTATAATTTTTGACGACAATTTAATTTAAAATATTAAGAGAGTTGCAATGAAGCTAATTTCTATTAACTCTTTATATTTTATATATCTTAAGACATCCAGTACAATGCTTGACTATCTTCTCACTTTAATTTCACAGTATTTAAAATTTTTCGTAAGCGACTGATCAGTTACTCGAATTTATAACTCCTCTCTATCTTCTATGTATTAATCTGGAAGTTGATTAACATGAACGTACTCTTTTCCCACCAGTTTTATGTTTCATATCGGTATTCACACAAACATCGTTCTGTTGAAATTTTAAAATATAATATTTACTCTGTGGTCCGAGTGAGTTTATGACGTGTGTGGCCGATCACGAAATGCCGCAGTTTTTCCGTCAAATTGATGTTTCAAATATGTATATGAAGATTCACTTTTGTATTAAATAATATGGTATGTGTGGTTTAATTTGAAAAAAGCATGCAACAATGTTTTGACACATGTTTATTGAAATTCTTATATTGCAATCGCCCCAAACTGACGGAAAATGGCGGAAATCTGGACACGCGTATGCCATTACCACGGAGTATAAAAATATGGACTATGAACTCTCCACTTGTAACTAGGTGGTAACCTAGTGCATCGAACGCATTTTTCCCAGTGTGTCTAGAGAGGGTGTGGCCGACGCGTATCGCCATTTTTCGCCATTTTTCCATCAAGTTTTCGAGTGAATGCAATTAAATTCATAAGAATTTCAAAATATCATTCAACAATTTTGTGTCGAAATACATTTTCTCCAGACTCACTCTGATTTTTCTATTTTGTGTTTGCTCCTAAGCGACCCACGATGTTGAGTATGTTTGTTTCGGTTTGTTAACATTGATGTGTTGTCAGCTGCAGGTAATCGTTATTCTTCCTTTTAAGTCGATTCCTTCAAGAAAATAAGATGAGATATTATTTATAAGAATTTTATTTCTTGTCTCTCAACTAGAATTGAATACATTGTGACAATTATATTTCTTACTCAGTAGTTCTAAAAGCATTTAATGTTACCTCATTTGTAGCTCCAAAGATATCTCGACACGAAAGCGCTTCGATATTGGAGTCTGTATTTTGTCTCCAACAACTCGTATGTGAGCGAACATAGCAATTAGGGTTTTTCTCATTCCTTCCAAATAAGTAAAAATAATTATCGATACTTCATTTCTTGTCTCTTGGCGTATATTAAATACAAACAAAGTGGATATTCAATTTCTAGGTCAGAAACCCAATTAAAATGTTTTTAAAATAATTCAACCGAACGTGGTTTTAAGGTACGTTATTTGTACTTGCAAAGAAAAGAATTTTGGAGCTGGTATTTTGTCTCCTAACTTACGTACACGAGGGTACATATCACTTTGGCATCTCGAGACGATTTGAACAACGAGGGCGTTGAAATACGATATCTCGACACGAAAGCGCTTCGAACGTATAATTTGCCGGAGATCACCGGTAAACACGAACCGCAAAGACGCCATGGAGTCCATTTCTTTAGAGCTGATCTCCATATTATGAAGATATAGATTACTTATTGTTATATTACTTCATGGACTCACTCTGCTCAGACGCGGTAGGTACGAAACCTAAAAGACCGATTGGAAACTAACGTCTTTTACAGTCGAAACTAATTTGCAATATAAAACAAATTAAAAAAGGAACAGTACATTGTTAAAATATTACATTTCTCTCTTCTTTAAGCCCTGAAAAGTATCTTTCTCTGGGTAACTCATTTTTTTTACAATGAGGTAAGTATGACAGGAGAATGAGGAATATTTACATAACGTTATCTTTTAGATCTAATAGATGACAATGCATGAAATAATATTTTATCCATTCATTTGTTTTAAGATGTCTAACTAACTATTATTTCTGGCAACCTGCAACACCGTGATATTTCCGTTCGTAATACTATCCCTCCGTAGTCAGTTCCCAGTGGACCTTGCACTAGGATTACCGCTTACCCTTGACTAGCAGAATAACTATTAGCTGTATTGTCAGCTTCACAGGGAATATCATTAGCTATCTCACAGACTCACGGAGCGAAATCTCTTAGCAATGCTTGTAGAATGTAAAACTTGAACTCTTTATTTAACAAACTTTCTGTTATTTCTAAGTAGTAGTACTACCCAGCGTTGCCCTGAATTTGAAAGTAACTTACAACAATCATTACTGGACATTCTAGTATTAAAACACTTATCAACACTTCTGGAGTTTTTAGCTCATTTTGCCCGACATTACTCGGAATTCTTATGTAATATTTTAAATTCATATGTTAGATTTCATACTTCTCTACTTCCGTGATATTAAATTTTCACTTTTGTTAATTTCAAAAATTAAATACCACGAAACAACGTAAACATTTACACACATACATATCAGTTTCGTATGCTGATATGTACGTAACTACGAATTATTTCAAAATCCAGGCAGAAGGAAAATACAATGTTTACAGAAAGAGCATAGTTAAGACCCCTTAATTCTTTGATTTTCCTTTCACTTTTAGGTTGTGTACTTGAAAACAAATGTTCTTCACAGACTTTTATATAATTTGCGTCTAATATTCGGTCTCTTGGAATATACGTTCAGAGGATTGTCCGCCTCACGTAAAGCAATAGAACTCAGGTGGAAACATTAGTAAGCTTCATAGTCAACAGTCATGCGAGTGAATATTCATATCTAATGATTAACAGCTAATTCTCAAAGTTTTTCTGCTCTTTTAATTCATCAATATTAATCATACTTTGCATTTTAGTTGCAATAACTCTTAAGAAGGATCCTTTGAAATTTCAAATAATTTCATCGATTATTTTTTCCAATTTCCATATCACAGATTCCAAATAATTCACTTTTAATAGTATAAATTATTTCCACCAATTTCCAAAAGTGCAAGATTTTATTATTTAGCAGAGACTCTCAATCTGCCTTGATTTCAGTACGACTCGTGTCGGTACGTCACTAACCTGCCCCCAACTTTGGTTTCGCTTCGCGGTATTACTTTTACCATATCATGGTGAGATATTTGCATCGTTAATCTCACTGGAGTTACCGCTAACGTTTAATATTGTACAAGGAATTCGCCTATGAACTATATCGGCCAAAATAGAATGTAACCAATTGTGTTCACCATAGTGAGTTCGGAAAAGCGAGGAGTGTTCCTAGTGCAAGGTGAGATATTTTTCTCGGGGACTTTTCTTTGTAGATCTCATACGGTACGCATACCCCAAAATCCACTGTATATATTGCTTTCACAATATTTTTATTGCTATAAGACAAGTAATGAAACTAAATGAAGCCATTGATGTCACATACGTAGTAGCTATCTGTATAAAATTTAAATGCTATTGATTTACATGAAATAATACATTATTGAAGTACAATCACAGCACAGACAAATACCAGACAGAACACATTATTGGAGAATCGTGGCCAGAGTTCAAAAAACCGAATAATTTGAATCCGTTTGTCCAGTTAATATCTGGCTACACCATTTAAAGTTATGTGAAGCGACACCTGCGGCAAAAGTGTAAATCTATGGTTTCTTGTGTTTTTCTTGACTGATATAATCGTGTATTATATTCTTTTCCAATGTGTACATCTTCATTGTATCATTTCTAGCTTGGTTTTCTCATATTTGTTGATGAAGTACATATTAATATACTTGAATTTCGGATCCTTGTTTGTGTCACATGAAGATGATATTGATCAATTTTCACTATTTTATTGAATTTTCAGGAGAAAAATCAACGTGGATGAATTCTAAATAAATAATGAGAACTATAATATTGTTGGAGGCCTATGAGTGAGGAGTTTTGTTTAGAATGAACGGCGAGGGTACAAGAGTAATATTGCGGCGCTACCTGGCGGTTGAATTTTGAAACACTTGTTAAATTAATAGGCAACCGTCCCGTTCAAGGCACAGAGTCCGTCCACGTATACGGAACGGACAAGGTGTGGTGGGTCCGGAGTCAACTCTGTGCTTGGTACCCGTGCAAGGTGGAGCGTTCGGAGGAAGGCTCGTGCCCAACTCCAGGCGCTGCGCAGAATTTAACAATTACCAACATAAAGATTGTTGAGGGCAATTTCTATGGATTCTTAGGTCCGCTTTGTGTATCGTTCCTCTTCGGTAATAATGACAGTACCGTCAAAATTAAAATCATGTCCTGCTTCGATCGCATAGAGGGCCACGGTCGATGTGGTTGTTCTACCATACTTACAATGTCTAACATGTTCCCTTAGTCTCTCTTCCACAGATTGTCCAGTTTCCTCTACAACTACAACTACAAGGCATGGCATAAATGTCAGCCGACGCCGAAGATGGAGGAACTTGTCTTTCACTATGACGAATGATTTCCCCAACTTTTGAGGGGCTCTGCAGCCATTTTCCTGGAGTATTTTACAAACATTGTCAGTGGATATGGAAGTAAGGTGGTTTTGTGGAACTCACGGTCTTCCATATTCTCCGTTCGAACATTATGGATAGGGTTAAAGGTATGTGGGGAAGATTTGGTAGCAGTGGTCACATAATGAGGAAAAAAGGAAAACTTAGTGTCAAATGTGAACTGCGTATGACCACGTGGAGAACAATAAAGTAATTTACTTTCCTGGAACAAGCAAGGGACCATCCCATCAATTCCGGTCACGGGTCCTAAGGCAGAGGCTAATTTAACATTTCAATCAACAATCATTCTCAGTAGTTTGTATTTGATACAATACACTATTGGTTCATTACGAAATTATCAATATGACGTTGAGACATGTCTTTTGGTTCAGTACAGTTTCAAGATTAGACATGTTCGATTGCTAGATAGTATTTACTAATCCATGAAAATCGTGCACGAACATTTAGAGTATGATAATAATCCTTCGCTATAGATTCAAAGGTACAATATAAACATTAAAAAAATTATAGTATCTACTTTTTGAAGAGAATTATAAGTTATTACTTAATAGTTAAGAAAAGCTATAAAACATTAAGTTATATTTTATACTCACTGTTATTACTCGTATAACAACTTTCCACAAAACGTTTTCAATAGATAACACTTCAGTTTCCTACAGAAAATGAAAAAGGAGAAGTGATTTTCTGAAATATCACTGAAAAGAGAATCCATACACAAAGGCAAATATTAATAAAACTTTTATTTGTTGAACTACCTTCAATAGACAAATCACGATATTTAACCATGAAACATTTCATCTAGGATTTTAGTCTTCCTCAGGTGTTTACATAAATAATCCATGTAATTAACATGTCATGAATGAAATTGTATAATATGCAACAACGGAAAATTTTTAATAAAATAATCATAATATTAATAAAGATCTATAGAACTTCTGTAAAGTAGAATGGCGACAGATTGCTTTTCATGATATCAGAAAATTTAAATTTAGTAAACTTCCTATTTAAGACCCCTCTGATTCAATTCGTTTCCTTTAACAGCATGGTTCCTTCCTATTACCAAATGATTTTAGTCATCTTTTGGGATAATTATCTTACTAACCTAAATTTAATTCAACTGATATTATTCTTGTTATACAGTATATATGGTCATCTGTTAAAATACTAATTAAATAAACGGTAAGAATATTTGCAAGATATGTCACCAATAATTTATGTATAAGAAAATGTTGATTAAGTTTGTACTTCTAATTTTTTTACATTAAAATCGCTTTACAAATTACTGTGTTATGCAACACTTATTTTGAGAAAATCTGAGTTATAACGAAGTATTCAATTAAAAAATTTCTTGTTCAGGTTGTTTAAAAATACTTTTTCGTAGTTTTCATATTAATAATTAAATCTTATTTGTATATTAGACTAATAGTTTAACAAATTAAAATTTTTAGAATTTAAACTGTGGGTTGATCTCTTGTTGCATAATATATCCCTCATCTGCTATATTCTCCTAATTTTACAATGTCCAACCGAGTATTCATGATATATTGATTAAGTGAGCCATGTATTGAATCAGAGTCAACTGTCAGTCGAAGTTTACTTTTACTGTTGGTTCCTTTACCTACAAATCACTTTAAACTCAGCAGGTCAGGAAACTTAGAATGAAATTTAAATGCGAAAATCTTCTGATCTCACCAATAATCAATTTCCGGTCGTACATGCACCCTTCCAGAAATACAACAAAGCAATAATATTACTACTTAGGACTTCTGTGTACCTACTCGGGGAGGGAAAAATACATCATCTACGGTCAGATAAAATGTCAATCCGGTTTTGTGTTCTAGAATTACAGAAGCTGGTGTACGAATCAGAACTGGAAGTTTCAGGTTTCAGAGATACGATGCATTGCCATTTCCACCTGTCCGTTGATGATACTTAAATGTGACGTAAATGATACGAAAATTAACGTGAAATAAAGACGTAAAATATTACTTTTTTGTTTTCATGAAATTTTTCAAACTATGATGAGATTTTAAAAATACTTATGAGTTAATCTTTCACAAGTACGTAGAAATACAGAAATTTTTAGAACGAAGTAAAATTAAAGTGCTAAACGACTTATTAATGAGGGATAGATGTTGACTAAGTACCCGAAGAAGAAAAAAATAACCAAACGTCCACGATGTCAAGCTTCTGGCAATCTTCGATTATGACCAAACTATCATGTGAAAAAAGGTCTTAAGGATCCTATGAAAAATCCGTAATCGAAAATGAAAGCTAATAAAGCGATGTTACCAACACGTAGCTTAGAAAATTCCAGCAAACGCAAACGGTATTCAAGCAATCTCTCCGTTGTCGATAGGCTCATTTCTCAAATCCAGCGTCCTCCACTCCATCATTCCCTTCTATCTTTCGTTTCCCTAAGAGAAGGGTTCGACGGGTCACAACTCGTCACCGTTTCGAGTTCAATCGAATGAAACGACTGATGTTGATCTAAGCTCCATGTCTCGGATCGTAATTCACGAAGGGGTCACTAGAGGAGGAATTCGATTTCTCTATACATTGGCTACTCACCAAGACAATGAAGAAAAGCTTTCACTCATTTCTAGTATCCACATTGTTTTCCAAGAAACGAGAAGAGTTGCTGTTAAAGAAGTGAAGCAAACGTGAATGATTTCATAAATTCACAGGAACTTCGTTACGTATCACCTTCTCTTCATCTGGATTTCCCTCACCTCAAAACGATGTCGTTTAGGTACATTCATATCCCGGCAAACCAATACAATTCCTTCCTCAATCCTTCACAAAAAGCGTAAGGATAACTCGAATAAAACGTCAAATGACAAATAATCTCAGGTTCGGATAAATCGAGTTACCATTTTAATGATCCAATCTATGTGTATCTGAGGAAAACCTCTGTGATACACCTAATAATATATTTCAATGCTAGTAAAGAAGTCATTTATTTTTTTCTCGAAATATTAAAACAGTCTGTAGATCTAAATACTATCTTATGTGAAATTTTAGTTTATTTTGTAAAAGTTGGAATACCATAAAGAGAGGAACAAGAATTTCAGATATGCGACCAAGTTAATGAAAAATAGAAATTTAATAAAAACAATGTATTCAAAAAAAAAAAAAAGACCAGTGTATTGTATATTGTGTATTAATAGTTAAGTAAGGAAACATTGTGCAATAGGTTTTATCAACTTTTAGTTGTGTATTGAATATTTTGTTCCGGTTTTTTAAAGTCAAATACATAAATTTGTCAGCTTAAATTATTCATTTACCGTTATTTAACCTATCTGCAGACGTAATGCGTAATTTAAAACAACTATTTTATTTCAATGTGGAATGGTGACTTTTTTTCGGGAAGGGATTAAGTGCTGCGGAATAGTCGCTTCGAGTACTGAAACTTAAAGCTTAACTTCCACCATTTCTCTACACGTTATCCCTACCCCTATAAATAAATACGCGTTCAATTTATTTCTGACATTTGGGGTTGATTGATCACTTTGGGAACTAGCAAGAGACTAACGAGGTCAGACTTCTGCACAGAAATTCGAGTGACTGCATGAATGTGACAATTGAAGGATGACACTTGCTTAAACGCTCTTTCGATAATCTGATCAGGTTAGCGAGTATGTAAAATGAAATTATTAATACCCGACCCTCTCAGTGAACTGTTGTTTCAGCATCATTTCTGATACTTTAATTACACAGACACATAAACATAAAAAATTGTATGTCCCAAACCTATATATCTTTACGTATTTTGACGCGTGGAGTCTGAATGCGAATTTAGAAATTGTCCATTACCCCCTTCCCAGTTTTTTAAGGCGTATTTTCCGTATTTAAGGGAGGTTTTTCGCGAATTAAAAATGGAAGGTGATGGAGAAATTCTGGTCCCGAATTCGGATTCAGTGCGCCAAAATATAAAAGGATACACAGGTCTAGTCTTTGGAACACATCAAATTTTTATTTTTGTGTACCTGTGTTACTTAACACGTTTTTCAGTCCTGGAATAAAATAGAGATTCCGAGTAAATTACTGACAATAATATATTATTTAATTCATTATTTAGACGTGCTATATTGTTACATCCACATTACAGTTGTTTAATGTATGTAGTTTCAAGAAGATGGTCTTATTATAATGAATATGTTCAATGTATATTAAATGATAACCCTCCGCTAGACGCTTCTTATAGTTTACTTGAGACTCAATTTTCAAAGGTCAATAGACAGTGAAGGAAAATCGTCTCTCATTTAGCGCAACATAGCGATGATTTAGTTAACAAGCATAATTAAAACGGGCAGTCCGCCTAATTCCCTGAATCATCCCATAAACATGTAACGCTTGTGCCGCCCACCAGAGGATTAAATGAGCAGAATTGGAGATATAAAACATTTAAAGCGTACGGAAGATGTACTACCAAAACTTCAATAGTACGAATACAAGTACTGATAAGAACTACAGCACAAGCTCAAGTGATTTCGACCCACAGATGTCAAATATGTATTGAATGTGGTGTATTTTGAACACACACATTATGTAATAATATATTTGACTATGTTCAAATTTGTAATGTAAATGTGGTGGAACTTATAGGTTTCCGTATTCATAGTCTCTGTATAGCATAATAATACCGGTTGTAAATATTATAGAACAATTTATGGAGTATCATTTTAATTTTTTTTAAATATACATAAATAAAATAATAAATAAAATTGGACTGATAATTGAAATTTTATCTTTTGTTTCTATTGTCACCAGCCATTACTACCTGAAATTATGCCTCACAATTAATTTTTGTATTAATTCAAAATTGACAATTAGTTTATTATGCCTTTATTAATTTTGATGGATGAATAAATTATTATCTCTTAATGACAATCAATAATGCGATGAGACAACTTACTTAATTAGTCAGATTACCAAATGAACACGTTAGAGAAGATTATAGGATGTAGGATAAAACCTTTTCATAACGTAAGTTTCTTGAGCTCTAATCCTAACTTTTCATTTGTCGTATACAAAACAAAATTTCCTAGATAACAGACTGGCAACAGCGAACAATATATGGTAGTGCAGAGCGGTGAAAATCCGCCCTTGCTCATCGATGGAAGTTCTGCGTTCGAACTACTTGTGATGATCACTACGGCCAGTAAATTGAATCAAGTGAGGACCCTGGGAGAAAAAGGGTCAAAGGACTGTAAGGGGGTGATTGACGCTCAACTGACATCAGTCTGTTCTACAAGGCCTCGAGATACTGCTATTCCTCGTGGCCAGTATTACTCCGTTATTACATGACGTTGTATCGAAGAACTACAAAATGGTTTGGCTTTTTTGAGAAGACTAAGGATTTTGATCAGATAAGGACCCTTGTCAAGATTGAGAGACAAATTGTTTCTTTTATTACATAATTTCCTTGATGATACCGACACCGCAAAAATAGTTTTCACTTATTCGTTCTTCAATGTGATAAACGCTGTAATAATGCATACTGCGCTTAGTTTATTCATTAAAGTCTATGTCAGAATGAATAAAAGGTAAGGAATTATCGTTTCTCTACTTTAAAACAAGATCTAGAAATATGAATATAACATGTAATACAGGATGATTGAAATGAGAACTGAATATTAACATTACATAATCCTTATTTATAAGTGACCTATGAAATTTCATCTTCTCGCAGTACGAATTTTCGTCTGAGAGAGTGGCATCCACTAACGACGGAATTTTATTGCAGGAACACGTTGATATGTTTTATTTTGGTGGCCTTTAAATATCATAATCCTGAGCCACAGTACTTCTGTAGCCGGCATTTTTTTACCGCAACATTTTGTCACTGTAAGCGACGTCCACGAAAACAGTTCTTTTCGTCTCCTTCTTTCAGTACGTTTGATGTGTATTATTCCTGCGTGTCCGATGTTAATAAAATAGTTCGTGCGCATTGTACACAGACCTTCGGGTAGATATAACTAACCTGTTCTGTTTATTTCTCATAAAAGTGAATTTCTATCCTTTAAATAATAAGAGGCGTAGTTTGAAAGACTTGGACGTGTATAGATGAAGTAAAACAAATTCAGAAATTCTCATTTAACACACATCCAAGTCATACAACGACTCAAGCTGAACGGGTGAAAGGAGAGTACATGCGAGTTTTTCTACAGCTCTACTCCTCTAAACAACTGATTCTCTTTTGTTTACCTTTGATGGGATGTGGCGGTGTGATCGAATCCACTGGCGATGTTGCCGTTGTCAGGAGTAAAAGTAGTAAAAGCGGTGACAATACATGCGTCCCCACGGACGACGATAGCGACGCCCTAAGCCGGATTGCTTCCATCGCCGCATGCAGTCCTGTTGACACAACGCGCATATATACATGAATCACACAAAGAAAATATTCGGGTGTCAGATGATATGAAGTAAAACAGAAAACAGAAGACAAAAATAGAAAAAAAAGAATTTAGAGTTTAGCACAAATTATTAATAAAAAAGAGTTCGCAACAATGATTAAGATGTTACATTTACCGATTAAGTAGCTTTTTGACGAATAGTTTCGGAAAATGAGAAATGATATATTATCATTCCGCATGTAAAACTGTTGCGTTATAGGAATACTGGATCGTGACTTTAGAAGATATAATTCATAAATATTTATTGATTGTTCTCCAGCATCACATACTAGAGGGTCATCATAAATAGATATTCCTAATGTGTATTTACTAATCATTTTCTCTAATGGATGTGTTCATTACTAATACATTGTCAGACGATCTTCTCTTACATGAATTTCTAATGTTACAATTTATTAACTACTGTAACTTATTTGTAAAAAACGTTTTTTGTTAATATTCATTTTTTTTCACCATTCTTATCCAAAAGCCACGTTGGAAAGATCGTTTTCATACATTTCAACTATGGGTTATCCTCTTATAATATGTTTTAAAGAACAAATTGAATTGCAATTGAGGTAAGTTACTAAGAGGTCTCCAAGGAGATGTTATTTAACGCTAGGTAATGTAATGAGACCACACCGACTGTAGTTCATAAAGAGACTTCCAGGTCACATTACTCATGGCTCAAGTTTCAATGAAGTTCACGTTTATTAAGTTAATTCATCTGAAATGCGAAATTCTAAGTGTCTGTTATACATCAAATTTACTTAATTTACTGAATACGTACAGTGGGCACACTAATTGGTACTCAGGTGTTGGTATGACTGCGAAATATACTCACGAATCCAATTTGGCATCGTGAAAAGGCGGCATTAGTATGTAAACTGTTCCGAGGAGTACTATTTCTTGGATGCCTCTTTAATGATGTTTCATTGAATGAAAATGGGTGATGGGTACGGGATTTGAATTGGGGTCTTCGGATTTATGCACTGGCACACCACCACTGTGCTATCCTGCTCGCTCCTCTGTTTGAATATCAAAATCTTTCAACTTGCGAAAACACAGACCTCAGAGGAGACTCTACCCTTGTTCGAAACGACTCGTCACAGCGTAAATCTGAAGAGAAGAGGGTTCAAACTCCGATATTCATTCAATGAAACATCGTTAATCTGTAATGGCATGGAGTGGGTAACCGTTATTGAAGAGATGTGTGCATGCCACATTCAAGCAAAATTTTAGAAACCTTTGATTGAAGTAAATTTGATAACATTATTGTAATACAGAAATGTAATATTAAACGTTAGTACCATACACTATCCATTACACTAACCATCCACTAGTATCCATTACACTAACCGAGTACCCGCGAATTTGCTCACTTTAATTTTTGTTACAATTTGTCTGCAATTTAATTCTTTCTCACATTGATATCCAGTGAGAATATTATCCATTAATGTTGGTGGTTCCTTATTTTCACTAATATAATTCAGAAAATGTCTTTTTTAAAGAAAACACCAAATGAGAGATATATAAATGAATTCAAAAAATTAAATTCTATAGCGAGATTCGAACCATGGATGAATGTTTGCACAGCTACCTGGGAGGAACTTGTGAATTAGAACACGTGCAATAGAAAAAAATAGTGATACCATGATTTCTCATATGTACACACTTTAGGATATACAATGTGTTAATTTCATCGAAACCAATCGGGATAAGGACAGATTGTTTCCAACGCATCCGATGTTTATTTTGGTGTTGCGTATGTATTGCGAGACAGGTTTCACAGAGATATAAGAATATTATCGACGAAATTATATCTTCATCTCTTGAAGTACATTTCTTTGAAGTAATGGGCACAATATTCATGACTTATGAATTTTAACTCTAAATTGAAAATATTTTCATAATCAGAATTTAGAATGTATTAGGTGTACAACTTTGCTTCCGCCGTTTTGCAGTAGATGGCTTTAGTGGCGTGTGATGGTGTGAAATAAACAGGTTTAGACGTCATACAATTAGCTTGGAAATTTGTCAACATAACCTCATTGAAACATTAATCGATTTGTGTCCGTATCGTTAAGTTATTCTCGATTGAAAATGTCAGTTTATAATCTAAATTCTCGTCATTTGCGGGAGGTTTTAATTTTCTGCTTTAATATGAAGAAATCTGAGACCGAGGCTCATAAAATGCTCTAAAATACTTATGTCGAGACCGCTATTAGTGAAAGAATGCTTGGTGAGTGGTTTCAACGCTTCAAGAATGTTGATTTTGACATCAAAGACCGGCATAGCGGTGGAAGAGAGAAGATTTTCAAAGATGCAGAATTGAAGATATTAATTAATGAAATCTCGTGTCAAACAAAAGAAGTGGCAGGATAAAAATTGGATCGACTATCACAGCCGCGATAAGGTGATTTTGCAGCATGACAATGCTCGACCTCATGTCCCAAAGTTGGACAAAACATACTTGAAAACGTTGAAATGGGAGGTCCTACCCCTCCTCTGCATTCTTCAGACTCTATCTCTGGCACTGGACTCTCACTTTCGATCAATGGCACACGATCTGGCTGACTAGCACTTTCGTTCTTATGATGAAGTCAAAAATTGGATCGATACGTGTATCGCCTCAAAAGATTAGCAGTTTTTTCAATTCGTACACTGCCCGAACGATGGGAAAAAGTAGTGATCAACGATGGACAATAATTCGAATAGTAAATGTGTAACTAGTTTTCTTACAATAAAACCTCGTATGTCGAAAAAAACGGGCAGAAGCAAAGTTGTAAACCTAATACAATTAGAAATAATAAATAAAAATGCGCCTGATTATAATGTAATCATTTTTAAATAAAAGTTCATTACGTGTCAAAAACAGAACTGTAGAAAAAAGGATGTCAAAATGCTCGTTTTCCGCCAACAGAAAGTCCGAGAGGAAGCGAGCTCCATCACTGAATATTTAACGAGAAGAGTTCATGCAGTTATCGCAAAATTATTAAGCTCTAAAACATCCCTGAACGTACATATTTATTATGATGTGTTTTAGATGAAAAACATTTAGCTCACCAGGGTGAATAATGTACTCCCTAGATGTTTTTTATCAGTAATAACTGTTAGTCAAGAAAGAAATAGAGAAAAAAATACACGCAGTCTCTCTAGTAGGATAAAATATTCCATTAAAAATCTATCAATGATGAATGAAGAACAAATTTGTTAATTGTTTGCTTTACATACATTATTTTTATCTCGATTTACTAAATACTCTTTACGAGCTCTATATTTACTATTTCCGACAATATATTTATATGATAAATTAGCAAATACACAACAAGTCAAACCTTGCTTCGGCTATTCTTCAGGTGTTCACAATGTTGACGAATTATCAGATTTTCAATTCATATTTTTCTGCTGCATTAAATAATTGCAAAAATATTTGACATCCAGTGACCAATTCCTTTCCTGAGAATGGAAGTTACACCTCTCTGGAACAAGGTTCCCTTCTGACAGAAATGTGAAAACTGGCTCAATGGGCAGAGACGTGATTTCTGAGCCGGGATGAACAAATTGGCGTTCACATAAATGCCTAAATAGATTTAGAGTCTATGTGTAAAAGTGAAAGGAAAGAATGCCCCTTGATTCTTTTTTGTATTCTCTGTCTATTTTTATGCATAAATTTTTGATTCCCTTTGTAACCCAATTTTTTCCTCGTAGATTTATATATGACGCAACCCGATAATAAAATCAGCCTCTTTATAAAGAGCCTTGGCACTTTACAAAAAGCCAGCCGATAATAAATGAAACATTTATTCTATGAAATGGCTGAAGGTTTTTAGCCTATTCTATTAAATGACTGAAGGCTTTAGTGCCTCACCTTCGCTGTCTGGTAATAAAATGAACTTCTTATTTATTATCTGGCTGAACATTTTCAGCCATTATATAAAGAGGCTGGTTCTCGGCCGCCTGATAATCCAATAGAGAATTTTCAGCTACTCAGTAAGATTTATTATATCCATCAGAATAAATTTAGGATAAGGGTAATAATTTTAAAACATTGCTTTTAGTTTTCAAGGAAAACTCATTTAATGAACATTAATTTGTATCGAATAAACCAATTTCATTAACACGATTTTTTTTTTCTTTTCTTTTTAACAATTCACTTCAATCGCATTTTTTAACCCTTATATGCTGCACTTGTTTCATTGTCTTTATATTTTGAACGTAAGTTCCAATCGATTGTCTTCATCCTTTGGACATTCCAGTGCACTTTTATGAGTGAATTCGAAATAATATTTTTTCAGAACTTTTAAAAAGGCCACAATTATAATATTTAACCATTTTAAATAATCAATTTTATTTCTAAACAAAATAGACTATATATATACGAATATTTTACGTGTTATGAATTTAATAAAAGTCTAGAACTTATAGTAAATTAGTTTTTTTCCCTCCACGTGGTCATACGCAGTTTGTACTGTTTTTTGACAATAAAATTTATTTATTTATTATTTATTTATAAC
>NNCF01126207.1:354766-421400 GCA_002313205.1 Laupala kohalensis
GGCGTGGACCCAAACCATCATTGTTCAATTTCAAAGGCGGTCCCTGGATTCTCAGAAGCGCCCGCCGAATGGACGTATTTTCGTACGAGTTTTGTCGCGTCTCGGATTTTAAATTTGCTGCCGAAATGCTAGCCAAAGACTATGAATTAGTTCCGGAAATTAGCGAACTCGGAAATCTCATCGGACATCATGAGCTAATCAGATAACTTCGAAAATAAGACTGAGTCGTGGCTCTGCTCACAAAAAAATTCACAAGTCTTCACTTCGCGCAAAAATATCTCGTGTCTCTGATTTCGTCTCTCTGATCTGATACGACAAGGTTCAAGATACAACAACAAGAAGCGACAGACTGCAACAACAAGAAGCAAATTTTCATTTGCCATTCTTTAAATGGACTTAATCCCTTCCTACACCTCTTTTTCCACTTCCAAGATCTCTCAATTTTGAACTTCACGTGACGAAAAACTTCCAATACCACAACTGTTCCCCCTCCTGTGTCTAAATTCTGATTGGGAATTTTGCGTAATTTTGAACTATTTCCAACCGCTCTTTTTCAACGTATTTTCCTGACAAGTCACCACTTGCTTCTTTCCCCCTGTGTCCTTGGTTATACGGCCGGGACGGGTCGTTTTTACTCACACCCTCGCGTACTTGCCATTTCTAAGCGGCCATAAATTTTCTCTTCAACAAAGAGCTCATTACGCCTCGCAAGATGTGAATGTTTCCTTCGTCAAATCTCAACGGTGGACTTTTAAATTGTTAGAGAGTAGGAAGACTTTCCTCCTCCGCTCCATCGCTAGTTCTTCGAATTTAAAACGCCCGAACGAGGATGATTTCTTCATTTTAATTACCAAATTATTCAAATCTCACAATATATATACATTCCGTATTTCGTGTATTTTTTAATATTATCCATAAAGGCTGATTTTTATTTGAGAATAATCAAGTAATCTTGTTAAAATCCTATGTATTCGACACATACCTACTGAATATACACATTTAATTAAATAACTTTATTATTAATATTATTTCATATATTTATGCTCATTTCATTCATTGGCATTTATTCCATAGTATTCGTGAATGATGAGGAGAATGAATAAAGGAAAAAATAAATTGATATTAATCTTTAAATTGTTGGAACGAGAAAAAGTATTATGGCATCGAGAATCATATTAAACACCCAAGTAGAAAGAGAATCGATTGGAACNCATACATACATACATACATACATACATACTTACGTTAACGTTAAAGAGCAACGCATTTTCAGAACGGTGGAATAACATTTCTAAACGGTTTGTATTTTCAAATCTTATGGTTAGTACTCGTGAGATGCGTGCCTCTGCCTCTACTTTAACAGGTGGCCTCTAGGCGACATAAAGACCGGCTCTCTCTCATACGCAGTGCATGCACTATTGGGCACCCTGCCAACCCTTCACTGCCTCATCGTCTTTGGGATGCGTAAAGTTACTTCGCTTAACGCTCATGGCCTTGGATATTGCTTCGCAGCATCTTACTTGCTCTGGTGGCATGTACTCCGAGGCAAAAATTTACTCGCTGCGTAACAGTTTTAACTTTCCGTTTACATGAATTATAGAGAAAGTATGAGATTGGGGTAAAAAGTTTTCGGTGTATTAAAGAAAAGATGTTGCCATGTCTCAGAAGTTAAGCTATCAGTATTCGATACAGTAATAATTAGTGAAGCAAGAAACTTATGATTAATACTACACGTCATAGAATATCATACTCACCTTTTCTTCTGTCTATTTTCAATAAAAATATCACTTTTCTTCTTTTGATAGCAAGAATGAAATCATACAAAACAAATAACTTCGCGGAAAAACTCAACAAGAAAAGAATTAAGTGTTAAATATTGACATAAACATACATGGCAAAATTTTTGTAGATAGACTTTTGTAGATAAGTCATAAACATGCATTTTCGTCAGTCATCAAATTTTCACAATAAAGATGGATGAATTAAATCTATATTATTTTTGTCTTTGAAAGATATGATTAATTGTAAAGTTTCTTCTTGAAATTACTTTCATATGAAAAATGTATCTCTAAAATATTCACATTATTTTACCTTGACTTTCGCCACAAATTTTCTGACGAACCACTTCTATGGCTCTCCATGAAGTCTCTATAACCTCCTCGCATTTTGATTTTTGTCTTTAGATCTACGAAGAAAAAAGAAGTGGCAGCGCTTAGGTCGGTGACCACTGTTCCATATCTGAGGCAATGACTTCAAAGCAGAAAGGGAGAGCCAAGGGTCACGTTATTCAGTTTAGTGGGATAACTGCACTGCCTAGCTCATTCAGGAAGGACTGTCCATTGTAAGCGGTGCAGAGATCGGGATACATTCGAGAATACAAAAAAATTGGACGAGCTTAATGTAGCGGATAAACATAAATACATAAATACTGGGAAGAAATATAAATTGTACGAAGAATATGTGAGTAAAATAGGAGGGTTACGAGATCCATACCGCAGCAGATAGTAGACAGCACATGCCTCCACGGGAACAGGATCGGGCAACGTCTCTATGATGGCGGAGGTGTGCAGGGTATGTAAAGATACGAGAACAGAATATAAATGGAGATATCCTTGTTTTGCACTTGCCATGTATATAAGGAGACCCAAAGATGGTCACACCAAATAAATAATATAATTCAGTCATCAAGGGTTTGAGACGATTGAACCACTCTCTGCTCAAGTTTTGTTTCTAAGTTTCATATGCATAAATATTGAAGGTAACGCTTAGAAGTTTCGCCACTAATCTACCCCAATTAAACAGCCGAACGGGAATTAATTGATTTATCCGCGTGTTCAGGAATGACTCTCCAGGCATTTCATTTGTTTGGTCAGCAAAATCACTTTTCCCATTTTCCTGTTCTGCATTTTGACGAAACGATACGTATGAGCTAGCGCTCAAATCAACTTGTATTTTTTCAAGTGTTACTCTCCGACAGAATATAGCAACATCTGTCGATCTTCTGAAACGAAATTTTCTCTCGCGTTTTGGAGACGTATGTCCCCGTGCATCTCTCATCCGTTTGTCCGTGCCTCATAACCACATTTCCCTCACCAAGCGCGACATACTGACAAGGCAACAGAACTGAATCTTATGCAATAAAATTAGTTTCAATCCAGTGTCAGCAAACTTTGTAAAGATCTCCCTTTTCAGAGGCTTTATTCATTCAATTGTAGAACGATTTACTCATTTAAGTACATAAGGTAAAGAAAATTAGAATGTCTTGTTTCTGGGATAATTTTTAAACTTTTCAGGCAGGATAGAGAACATACCTGTTATTTGCTATCACGTTCCTACATCATTTTTCATCGCAAAGGATGTCACTAACAAAACATAAAACAGATGAATTAGAAAACAATAAGATAACCAGCAATACTTTATTCAATGAAGAGCAATTTAATGAATTCAATACCCTCTTCCATGGTTAGCTTCTTGTTACTTCTATAGAATATTTATCACATTTTATTTTGAGTATTAATCAAACTAAATAGTGTTTTCAATAGTTTACGGCATTAAGAAATTGAATTTTAGTTAAAACGTGCCGCCTATTTTCATCAGAATCTCCCCACAAATAGGTGTTATGAATCCTAAATTTTCTTGGATATTGGTCTTCATAACAATTATGTACGTTCAACGTTCGCGAACGAATTCTCCACAATGGTAATAATTCATGTCAACTGCCAATATAAGTACGTAGAATTAAGTAACGTCTCCAGAATTAAGTAAAGTATCCAATTAATCAAAGTATTGACGAATTCAATAATCATTTAATCTTATTTTTGTGAGACATATCCACGAATATAAGCAAGTTAGAATCAAATTACTGACCCACGCAATCAAAATACTAATGATTTAAAATAAAATTATTGTCAAAACCCACTCTTCATGACCTTGTATCCAAATATCTTACGAAACTCAAACTTCATTTCACACTTCGTCCTTGCGTTGTCATAGGTTTCTTAATAATTTTACCCTACGCGTGTTGAGTTAAAAATAGTTTGATTTTTTCATAAAATATACTAATAATACCATTATTTTGTGTCTTGACTGGGACCATCAATCGCGCGATTAGTGAAAAGGTGGTTGCCTCCAAATAGCATTCAAGTGGTTCTAAAAATAACAGTGTAAGTGAAATTAATTAATTTAAAATAATTATTGGGGATTATTTTCAGAACTAATGCTGAACATAAGTTCTTTACTTCTCAAAATATTTTGTAGAGAGATAGAAAACAATTTTAAGAAGAGTCAAAATTGTGGTATCTTATCAATAGTGTAAGAATATTTCTCCCATGTTATGCATAAGAAAATGCGTACAACCGCGTGAAACTTGCGTTAAGTGATGATAAAAGGAAATTCAGCTTCATGAAAATGTGTCTTTCGTTCACGAAGTATTTTAATGCAAACTCGGGTAAATTTAATGTTAATTCGTCTTAAATTACTCTTGTGATAGGACCCTCTTATTTAACATTTTCTCGGATACTTTCGGAATTCATTTCTGAACCTCACAACCAGGTAGACGTAAATTTAGTGTTGACAATTTCTGGTTGATTTGAGTTTTGTATTTTCTGTTGCCGAAGTTTAATGTGCGCCTGGTGGCCGAGCTCAGGTTTTCGAGAGTTTGTTTGCGAAGTGACAAGACGCGGACCAGGTTTCGCCTCAGCTGTGAAATAAATTACGTTCAGCTGTCAGATCTAATTCTTGTTCGAAGTAAAGAACTTTTCATTTCACTTGCACCTAAGAGTGTCTCAGATGTCATTCAGCTGAAGATTTTCGTAGATAAAAGCAGCTCGTTTGTTTGTTTTATTAATTTGACACTAAATAAAGGCTTTAGATTTGAATTTAAAAGATAAAGTGAAAGGTCATAGACACTTCAAATTTGTTTTTGCAAAATCATACACGTGTTGCAAAATCATAGGCATATTGCAATACCATTGGTCAATACCATTGCGGTTGTTTGTGCAATTTTAATATTATTATTCTTCGCCGAAACTACATCTGCGACTAAACAACTTTCTCAACAACTTTTTCAAAATTAAAACTAATTCACATCTGTACATATTTCTTCCGTGTACCCTACACGTGGAGAAGATATGTGATCTCATAATTCACATCTCTTTATTTACATGCGTAAGGAACAGCTACTCAGAGAAGAGTTTGAAAACGAATAAATTTGGAGAGGAAGTTAAAATGACGTCAATGAAATTTCCTGAAAAAATATGTCATAAAAGTATTCCAATTCTTTTCCGTAGTGTTGTTGTTAACTGTTGTATATTATTGTACGAGGATTACAAATAAAGTATTGCTCCTACTTCATATGGTCCGATTATATACTGGAAAACCAAATAACATCGGGCGTGTGTGTGGGGAATTACAATTTCCCATTTGCCGTGTAGCGAGACTAATGATGCTTGGACTTGTACTGGAATTAAAGACTTGCGTAACATGGTTAACAAAACATTAATATTTATCACCAATTCTTAACGAGACGTAATTAGCTTAATTTAAAAGTAATGCACGTCATGTATTACAGGAAACGTTAGAATTAGGTCAGAATCACAAGAAGTAGTCTTCTTAACTCGACATTTCCGGTGTGCATTTGTAAAGGGATACATTAAGTGAGGGGTGCAGGAGTAATGGATAGAGTTGTAAAAGTGAATGTGATCGAGTGCTGCAGTGCTGCAGATGGCGTTTAAGAAATGTTATAACAAGGATGGATATGATATTAAAAACGTTGGAGAGTTACGTAGTTTATTTTTGTGATCCTCACCCAATCCTCAAGATAGTATTCCTGTAATATTAAGTAGTCAAGAATTGTATAATATGTTCCTTATTCATTTTCAGATAATGTTAGATGTCTCGTTGAAAGTTTAATCATGATGACATCAAGTAGTAACTGACGTGTAGTTAACTTGTTCATACACCACAATCACCTGACGATGACTGTTAGTAACTGTTGAAACGTCGTGATATTCAGTAAAAGTAGTCTGCATGCAAGAGCGAACTAAATATTTCAAATATATCTAGTCCACGTCAAAGTTTCATAATTTTTAGTTTTACTCTCTTTGTCCCACTGAAATCATCCTAACTTTTCACGAATTTTGTTCAATACTTATTATTGTTAGTTCAACACTAATTCATTTCACTTTCAAATGCAATGGTAACATGCTGCTATCCCAACATTTATGCTTCGTGTCGTCGAAGCTCTGCCAACTACAATCGTAATTCAAGGATTGCCAGCTTAGAGCGGCTCTCGAGCTCTTAACTGTTTCATACATAACGCCGAATCGTTGACAGCATACAAATGAACACTTCTGAATTATACCGTTTACTTGAATTAGAATTAAAATTGAACCACGAACAGATGTCCAAGGACTAGAGTAGGGTTCAAGATGTGTTACTGAAAACTTCATTAGTTCATAATCGTCGAGATCTGCCTGCGAGCATACTCTCAAAGCACAGAAGTATAAAGAGCAGGTGTTAAGATTTTAGCATATACGCTGTAGAGTGTTAAAATATTTTCAACAAACGTTCTGATTATGAATACTCATGAAGCTCTTCTCGTAGACGTAACATGTGTGTACAAGACTCTGTACCCTAAAATCCCAACGTCAATTAACAAAAAAGTAGAAATTTAAAAAAGAGGTGAATTTTGACCGAATTTAGTTCAATACTGAAAGCCAATTGTAAATACTTAGGAAAATTATAAACTATTTTAAGGATATACTTAAACATGGAAATGTTTTTGAAACATGCGTGATTCGTCATATAAATACTTGGAATTTTCTAATAAAGGTAAATAGTACTATGGAATAAATAATAAAATATATTTTGTTTTATATTGTGTTTTAAATAGATTTTTAACCAATGCGAGTTAAATAGCAGAAATAAGATTTTAATACAAGCAACTATAAGAGATTTAATACCAACCACTTGAATATGAGTTATTTTATTAACTTGTCAATTATTTTCTGTTAACTATTACTTACAAACTTAAAAATTGCTCGGTATATCCACTCATTGAATTGATGTTTAAGATTATTACAAAGTGTTTCTATCATTTTTAAATTGCCCTGTCGGATTTCATGCCAAAAAGTTGCAAACCAGTTCATATTTCTTTCAAAACCCATGAATTAGTGTACTTTAACAAGTAAATTCCTTCAATAATTTCAAAAGTTTCATTAAACTTTTAAAGAGAGATGTATTAAGCAACTTATCTACACATATAAAAGCGAAATACCACTCACTATCTGATTAACTGATTGATTAAACACGAAATCTCAGAAACTACAAAGCCTACAAACTTGAAACTTGGCAGATACGTTCCTATTAAAGAATAGACATCCGCTAAGAAACCATTTTACAAAAATTCATTCCTATCGGGGTGAAATGGGGGTTGGAACATTTTATGTATGAATACCATAACTCTAGAGTACCTGGAGCAATTTCAACCAAATTCGATACACAGATGACTGACTAAATGGCAACAAGCTCTATGGGAGTAAGACATCACTAGCATCCCTAGGGTGGGGGTGAGAAGGGGCTGATATGTAAATGTAATGGAAAAATTTGATATTAAATTCGAAACCATACTTTTCGGTGCCGTTGAGATGGATAAGAGCGTCCCCGATGCTTTGTAAGTTAACAATAAGTCCACATTGCAGATAAAATACCCCTAGCACCCCCGGGGTAGGGATGGGAATGAAGAACAGGTAAACGTAATTTAAAAACCACCGATATTGGTGTTTTTTGGACCACTGAGATGAAGTGATACCCCTCATTGCCAGGTAAGTACATGATCATCACTTTAAGAAATAAATACCCTTTTTGTTAGGGGTGAGAAGGAGTGAAATGTAAAAATTATCGAAAGTGACCGATATTAGTGTTGAGATGGTAGTTTTCGGGGTCGCTGGTATTAGTAGTGAAATTCTCGAAGACGCTAAAGTTCACAATCAACCCATAGAAACTTCAACACCCCAAGGAAAGGAAATGCCATGAAAAAATATCGAACATTACTCACCAATTACGAGTCCATAATTTTCGGCGTCACTGAAGTGATAGTGATATCCCAATATAACGTAAGTCTGTACTTAGCACCCTTTGAAACAAACACTCCCCTAGCACCCCTTGGTTGAGGGGATGGAAATGGATTCAAGGATAAAAATAATTGAAAACTAATATTGAAATTAAAAAAATTAAAAATGCATCGGATACAGTTTTAGGCTTGACTAGATGATTCAGCTACCAATGCTGTTATGTTCAAGATGATAACGCATAGGAACACTGCATTCTTAGAACTGGAAGCGGAATGGGTGAGACGTAAAAATAACGTAATAAGACCAAACCATGGTTATTGTGTATTCTGAGATGAATAATCGTGTTTCCAAAGACATTATGAACCCTTCAGACCGCATAAGGTACACAACGCCCCTAGATGGGGGGGGGGGTGTTGGGAAGAGCGTGAAGAAAGGATTCTACAAAAATTCACTTCTAATAAGAACATTAGAGTGACTAAACACAAAATGTAACAAACTACGGCCTACAAACGTGAAATTTGGTAGGTAAATTTCTTTTAGGAAAAACACATCTGCTAAGAAAGGATTTACGAAAATATACCCCTAAGAGGGTGGAATGTGGATTGAAATGTTTTATTATGTATTCCACCATAACTCTGTAGTGACTGGAGCAATTTCAACTAAACTTAGTACACTGATGACTGTCGATCTGACAACAAGCACTGTGAGGGTAAGATATCCCTGGCACCCTTAAGAAGGGGGTAGGAACGGGGTGTGACATGTAAAAATCCGAAATTAGATTCGAAATCATAGTTGACGGCGCCGTTGAAATGGATAAGGACGCACTGATGCTTTGTAAGATTACATTGGAGATAATATACCCCTCGTACCCTTAGGATAGTGGGTGGGAATGAGCGGCAGGTAAAAATTATCCAAAACGACTGTTATTTGGTGTTGAATAAATCAATTTTTTCGGACCGCTGGAGTGAAATAACACCGTCTATGCCATATACTTCCACGCTCACCCCCTATAAAGAAAAACTACCCTTCATGTCGGGGGTTTGAGGGGGTAAAAAGTTAAAATAATTGAAAATGACCGATATTAGTGTTGATATTAGTAATTTTCGGTGTCGTTGAAATTAGTAGTAACATTCTCGAATACGTCAAAAATCCTAAATGAGCCTGTATACACCCCTAGAGAAGGAGATGCCATGTGAAAATTATCGAACATATAGTGACATCTACAGTTTTGCGTATTTGAGTTCATAGTGACATCCTGACATCCTGTCAATCAGAATTCACTCTCCATGAGAAAGAGATCCCTAACACAAGCCTACAAAGGATATCCACACCACTCCCTTATTAATCCACACCACTCCCCCCACAATTCATCCGCACTTTCGTTTTTATTCCTCGAGTTTCCCGTTTATTTCTACAGGGTGAAAATGTGTTTATATGTTTTAAAAAAATAGCAAAATAATTTTGAAATAAAAAAATGCATAAGATTTTTTCAGGGATGCTTAGATGTTTCATTATTTTACCTATTAAGTTAGAAAACCACTAATGTTAATGGATAACATTCTGAGTGGATATCAAAGATGGATACAAATTACAGAATTCACGAGTGCAAAGCTGCGGGTTCTCAACTAGTCGAATATATACGCAATGTCACTTTGTATTGGTTGAAGGACGAAACTAAACGAATCGCAATGAATATCGATAAGAAGTATACCAAATACGAGTTCAGCAATCTAAAAATTTCCGTGAAATTTCGGGGATCCATGAAAATAGACCTCTCCTATGTATTCAGACGCACCTACATATTTCCTTTCCCCATGCCATCGAACACACATTGTTTCTTAATCACTCTTCCGCATAAAAGATGTAACCATTCCAGTCCAGCTAACTTCGAAATAAGTTATTACGACTCGTGCAAAAGTAATTTAATTTAAGTTTCATTTCCATATTTGTTGAATAAATGCTTACTTTTACAGCATTTGAGCGTAGCTCGGTAGCCAAGCTATTGTGAATGTTTCTTTTTAATACATCTTACAGTAAATTTTACTACAATATCTCTAATCCTTATTTCTCCTTTGTGTCCCGGACGAAGACAATAGATTCTCATTTCAATAATAATTATTCCAACGAAATTACCCACTCCCCCCACAATTCCTCCGCACTTTCAATATTATTCTTCGAGTTTCTCGTTTATTTCTACGAAGATACATTTAGTTCTTGTCGTAATTTATCTTAACACGCTAATAGTAATGTATTTACCTTTACATTTTTCTTTGATTGAGTTTCATTCAAACATAAATTAATGTAATTTGAGGATTTCTGACCGCTTTTTTTCTTCTTTTTTTGTGCTGCAGGCTACCAATTTTTTTCTGTTTTCTTTCAAATGTTGCTAGTCAATTCTTTTATTTCTTCTCTACGTTAGTATACTGAATTTCACAATATACGGTTTGTCTTGAATATAAAATCTTGGCTTCGATATGATTGACTTAGCACAACTCCAAATTCGCGACCATATAAAGGGAATACTTGCGGAGTACCCCAAGGATCAATTCTCGGCCCTATACTCTTTTTATTGTATGTGAACGACATGTCATCATCCACATCAGATTGCAAAATGGTTCTTTTTGCTGATGACACTAATTTACTATGTAAACACGCCAATGCTCAAAAAGTTTTGTCTAACCTTTCGACTTGGTTCCATGCAAATCGTCTCATTGTAAACACTGACAAAACAGTGTCTATGTCATTTCACAATAGTATCACAAAATCTTTACCCCAGGTTTCTCTTTCTTTAAACGGAACACAATTAAAAACTGTTACAAATACAAAATTCTTAGGTCTCCATATTCAAGACAACCTCAAATGGAATTGTCACATTGACAATCTTAATTCCCAATTAAGCAAATTGTGTTACGCATTCCGAATCTTAGTTAACGCAGTTAGTCCACGTATTTCCCGTTGCGTATATTTTGCAAACGTTTACTCCCATTTACGTTACGGCATTACCTTCTGGGGTAATTCCGGTCAGAGTATTCAAACTTTCAGAATTCAGAAGAGGATAGTTCGGATAATTTGTAAATCTCACCCCCGAAACTCTTGTAAACCTTTATTCAAGGAATTAAATATCTTAACACTTCCCTGCATTTATATTTATGAAACGGTCGTGTTTGTTAAGACCGAATTACTGAAGCACCACCCTTGCTTTATACGAAACAGTCTCGTTCACGAACACTATACACGCAATAGTAGTAATATTCATCGCCCTAGAGTGTCAACCACTCTTTGCCAAAAGGGACCATACCATTCGGGAATCGTTCTATATAATTCCCTGCCCAAGAATATAAAAGATATTATGAAATTGAATATCTTCAAATCCGCGGTTAAAAACTACCTCCTGCACCAGTGCTTCTACACTGTAAAAGAATTTATTGATTTTAACAAAAGTTAAATTCGTCTTGTGCTTTATCACGCCATTGCTGTAGTACTTTTTAAACAACTTATAACAATTTCAAAAACTATTTTCTTGCATGATTGTGTTGTCTTATGGCTCATATTAATTTAGTTTTATGTGTACTCAACATTGGCACGTTTGTGTACATAAATTCTGTAGCCCCATCCTGGCCCGGGTTTTTCTCCGGTTTTCCTTCGGGTAGAGGCGGATTTATCATACAGGTTCTCTAGGCTTTGTCTAGGGGCGGGTCTATTGTAACAATAAATCGTGAATTTAGTGTTATTTCAATTTTTAAGCACTATACTCAGAATAATCTATAGTTCGATAATAACTTACATGTAATTTTTTGCTTAAAATTACAAACATATTGACATTCTATTAGTATTATAACTCGCAGCTAACTTTTTATCTTATCTAGGAATTTTTGCTGAATTTTTTGAATCCGCCTCTGCCTTAGGGCCCTTGATCGGAATTGATGGGATGGTCCCTTGCTTGCTTCCGGAGAGTAAATTAGTTTTTTTTCCCTCCACGTGGTCATACGCAGTTTGTACTGTTTTTTGACAATAAATTTATTATTATTATTGAATAAAATATTCACCTCTCAATATTTACAAATGAAATAAATATTATACTACCATCACAGCTTTGAACACAATGAGATATATGCTTCTTGAGAACATTCAAAACTTTGGGCATTATGTCTATTTTTTTTACATATAAATATATCAGTAAATTAAAATCAACAATTGAAAATAAGTTTTAAATAGTTTAAAAATATAAATGGTCCAATAATTAATTTTTATTTAGTTTCTCTTTTCCGAATTAAAACGGAATGAATGAAACATAAGGTCCTTGAAGAAAAATAAATATATTTCTTACAATTTAATATGAGATTTAATCCTCAACTTTTAACAAAAGCTGTTACATTAAAAAAATATGGTTTCGCAAATGAGTGAATGTCGCTAACTATAGCAGCTTGGGAAAATATTTTCACTCTCAGTGTATATTACTAAGAAACCCGGTCGAGTCTCGCAGCTAATTTTTCACTCCTTAGCAACGCGTCGACCGGGTAACTCGGTTCTGAAGCTTAAAATTGAGTTTTTTCAACAAATATGATACCATTTGCATTCAAACTCTTAGGAAATATTACGTCTTCATTGATACATCAGATCATATTCGTTTCACTTTATTTTTCATTGCTTTTTTACTTTTATTCGACTTTTTCTTCCGTTGAATCGCGATAACTCTTCTTTAATTTTGTTCAAGAATTTAAAACTTGGGTTTCCATTTTCTTTCAACAGATGGATGGCTACACGGTCACTGTCTTGCGTTTCCTTTACATGGCAATAGATGGCGAAATTGGCGCATGTTTATAAAAATGTTTTTGTTCATAGCGGTACTTTAATATTAGTATTAGTGATTTCCATCAACTTACCATTGAATACATTTACTAAATATACGCGCATGTAATACAAAATAAGAACATGTGATCACATATAGTAATTCCCATAGACTGAATCCCATTGATCCCACCAGTTTTGTACGCGAAAAGCAATGTACACGGATTTATCTATTTATATTATAGATTGCTCTTCGAGTTTCTGCCGGGACATATCCCAGAAAGGGCACATAATACTTCGTAATGTCTAATTTTTTCAAAAATGCATATGTTATATATTACATGTCAAGATTTTGGTCACTTGTTAAAGAGCAGAAAATAGGTTTTTAAATTATGTAATTATCTATTTGTCTATTACAATACAGCACATAAATTTTGTCATTAGCTATTCCTGATTTCAGGGCTTTTGAATCTCGTGTAACTTTGATATTAGGAATTTCATAGACACGGCTTTGAAATTAGCGCGTGACATACCTAGAGCAAGATTAAGGTTTTGAAATGATATTATTTTCTGTATCACATATGTGAAGGGAACCCTTCATTTTTCAACGGCATCCCGTTGATCTAACAACAATAAACAATAAGTTTACCCAATTCAATTTGCATTAAGTCATCGTAAAATGCGTATGCTCCTAATTACATGGCATGGAATTTACCACGAAATATGTTTTTTACAAGAATGTTTATTTTAAAGGAATTCAGTGTTATTTAATTCCGGCGCACATGAAGTTCGTAAAAATCAAGAAAATTTGTGCAATACAAAAATATTAAAATAAACATCTTAACAAATGTTTTCATTTATAACAAACACAGTAATAAAAATTTCTCTCATACAACATGATGTAAAGAAATTATATTTTTTAAAGAATGGTTTTAAAGAAAATTAAAACTACTGAAAAAAATACTCGTTCCTAAAGAAAGAAGTGAGATTGTTTTGATTAAGTCGATTTAGCCTCGGTGTCTACAATTTCTTTTTCTTGTAGAAGGGACAACGTTGCTTTCCTCTGTTTAGCCAAAGGGCAGGAAAACTAATTTATGTAAAGATTTTAAGTCCATGCCATCCATGTAGAAACCTTTGCCAAAGCTTAGAACACAAAGAGGATTTGGTAGCAGGAATGAGGTCGACAGTAGAACGAGAAATCGTTAAGGAAAAGGGAAAGCCTACGAGAAGCTATAATGGTGGTCATTTCAATTTATTTTATAGATAAAATGAGATACCCAACGAGAACAGTATATTCTTCAAAGTAATGGTTAATAATTCAACTAAAATATTTTTTTATATTCGAAGACTTTTAGTAATCACAAATTTTATGGTTGGCTTATAATGTCATGTAGCGAGGTTTTGAGGGTATAATTCACAGGATATGAAATTTCTATTAAATATGGTGTTGGAACAGCCATAAATGCGAAATAGTTACATCAACAGTTCTTGTATCAACATACAAAAAACTAAACTAATTCATTATTTTCCAAAGTCAATCTTTAACGCTGTACAAAAATATAAAAATAAATTATATTCTTAAAAATGAATACTTGTATCGCCTCACCGAAATCCAACTACGAAAAATTACTATATTTTTAACTTTTTTTAATTCTTGAAAATATTATTAAATATAAGCATTATTTATGTAATATTCTCACTGCAACGCTGTGAAGTAAAATATGTGATTTGTCAATAAAAGGTTGCAAATTGTTATAACTTAATAAGATATTCAATATATTTATCAGTCCAACTTTGCTAATTGACATTCTCAAAATATTATTCTAACCCTGACAAAGCTTAAACATGAAAAAGTAATTGATATAACACAAATGCTGAAAGTACTATAGAACACTGTAAAAAGATAACAGATATCGATAGTTATAAAATGATTAAATTTATTATAAATGGTTAAATATTACGAATATATTGAACCTCGACGCTAACAAATTATCCTTAACATCAAATATTTTATATCTAACGTTCTGCTTCAAATCATTTTCCGTTTTCATCTTGTTTGAAATAATCACACAAGCATAAAAGACACTTGGCAGAAAGCTTTCCGAGTGGGAAGCATTTATCTGACAGCTCTTTCCTTTATTTCTCTTGTTCTGCATGGTATGTCTGTTCCGCGCCTGCATTAAACAGACCATCATCTTCTACAAGACTGTGACTTTCTACACGCCCATGCAGTACGAAGCCATGAATGACACACGCCAGCACCAACACAGGAGTAGAAACACTACTGGATTTTATTTTACATTACTAATGCATTCTACGATCATTTTACTGAAGAATAGTAGGGTTTGAGAATAAAGTCCAATTGAGCTGTGAAGAGAAAATTCTTAGATTCAATTTTAGAAGAAATATTTTTAATAATTGTGTTACGTGTGTTCCAAATTATTTAATGAAATGTAGTACGTGCATTATAGCGACGCACAATGATTTATTCTCTATGGGTAAGTCGTTATTATTATAAATTAATCTCTTTTTTAAATTTTCTCTGCGTCAAATTATAATAGAAGTGTGTCATTTTTACTTATATTCGGGCAAAGAAAAACATTTTTCTTTTATTGGGAATTTTTTCTGTAAATGTTTGATAAGGTATGTAATATCAAATAGTCGTTACCTTCTATGAGCAATTGCACTCATTGTCATCCTCAGGGAATTATATTCCACCTGACAACGTTCCAAATTCTTGATTTTCCCCATTTTGGTAAAAAAAATTGATAAATTTGATTAATATTTGTAAAATTGAACAACTTTGAGAAATAACTATGTCTCAAAAAATGAGAAATAGAAACTTTTATAAAGCAGCAGACTAAATACTTAGTATTATTAAGAAACATGGGAAATAGGAATACTACGAAACAAATTCTTAAAACGTTAGTTTTTTCTTGGGTGTACGACATTTACATCTTTCCTAAAACAAACAGCTCCCAGAATGATTTTCTATCACTTACAGATGCAGTAACATAAGAAATTATTACAGTTTCAGAATGGTTCTACTTTTGTTCTAATTTTACAACTTACGAGTATGAACTTTATTCTGAACTGCAATTTTCTTCCCAATCTTGAAAAAAACTCTCACTTAAAGCATCCAACTTTTCTTCGCGATTTATCTTACTCGTAATTTTGACTTAATTTCTAGTTTTCATTGAAATGAAGAAAACATTTTTAAATGCAAGCATAATAACAATAAACTGATTTTATTTTGTGGTTAGGTTCAAGTCATCAGGCCTGCTCTTCCGTCCACCACCGTCAATAAATACATAATAATAATAATAATAATAATAATAATAATACATAAATATATGCATTCATGAACATATACATAAATTATACCACAAAAAAGGAGACTATAAAATTACTCTACTCTGGGGTATCAAACTAGGGATCATCGCGGTATAAACCTTAGGCTTATACTTTTCCAGAATTCCCAGAAAAGAAACCTCAATTAGGATGCCCGCTGAAGCCCGAACAAATGTTGGATAATATACTACAACGAGTGTGATACATGATAATTAAATAAAATGCAAAACACATCGATTACAAGATAATATTACAACATATCGTATTACATTACACGAAGAACATTACGTTACATTTTAAATTACAAGATTAAAACTTTCAAATCTTTACAATTAAATTTTCATAACATGATTATCATCATTAGCAAATATCATTTTCACAAACTTTCGTATTAACGTTAAACATATTTAAATTTATTATAGTACAGAAGTAATTATAACAAATATAACTTTTATATTTATATTGAATTACAATTTAGTATTAGGTCTAACAAAATAAATTACATTGCACAATACGTATTTAATAGTTTGTTATCCATAATATGGTTAATATTAAGATAAAATGATTATTAATGGAAAATTCGAAATAATATATGCTATATAACAAAGAAAAATCAATTCCTTATATAATTAAAAATGACAATAAATTACAGCTATTTTATCACGAGTGTTTTATTGCATTTCTATCTTAATCTTTGTCTGGAGAAGCCAGCTACTTTTGGAGAGATTCCGAGACATATCTTTCATTCCGAGACATTCCGATTTGGAGACATATCTTAAGAACTTGTTTTTTTAAATAAGAGTATTGAAGAACTGTTCCTGATAGTAATCGGGAGATAATTTCACATCCTAGCACCTCCTACGGTAAAAAAGTTATTGTAACAGTCTTGCTTACGTTTGGGTATAGAAGTAACTTTTTACTCCTGAAATCATAAAGAGTTTAAACATTTAAAAAGCTCAAATAAATATGGACTGTTTGTACAACAAGAATGTGTTGATTACGCCTATTGTGTAATGGTAAAATCTTATTTGAGAGATAGAAGTCCGAAATGTAGTCAAATTTTCTTAAGTTGTAAATATATCGATTACATGAATTCTGAATGAACTGGAGTTTATTTGCTACATTAGTACTCATATCCGTGAAAAGAATGTCACAGTAGTCAAAATGAGAGTCAATATTATTTTAATAAATACAAATCTTCGGTTTATGTATTTGTTGGAAGCAAATTACATCATGTTTATGTTGAATAACACTAGGAAATAATTTTCAATTATAACACAACTTGCAATGGTATATATGAATTGTGTAGTATAGGATAACCAGTTAATGTTCTCATAACATGTAACCGCCGTACCTACGCCGCAAACTCAAATCTGAGTAAAAGAAACTGCTTAAATTTTATATATAATTTATTGAATACTAAAACATTATAAACCTTTTTCTATAAATTTTAAAATATTATATTTTAAGTGAAATGTGATTTGTTTTATTTAGAAGTTCAAATTTTGGAAGTTCGATGTTCTGCATACATAATATTTGTTAACAGTGATAAATTTATTAGAGATGAAAACGAAACAAATCGAATTTATTGCATCGATATTCATCACGACCTCAATCCTTGGGCAAGCGATTCTTCAGCCACAGGTCTCCACGCAACATTTCAAATTAGTTACCGGCGTGATGGTTGTAATTGGGGAATCAAGCAAAGAGCTTGAACCCGAAGTTCGGTCTCTGATTAAACAAACAAGCTTTTGTTCATTATCAAAGGTAAATATCATGCGAGCTCAAAGTGTATTTGATGCTGTAATATTATACACAAGAGAGGCTAAAATTTACTCGCAACCAAGTTTCACTAGGCACTAACACATGGGAAGGAAAATAAATGCTTCTCCATTCTGGAATACGCATATATTGAGTTCTCAGGCACTGTTTCAACAACGGAAATATTTCATTAATTTTATATGCGGTGAATCCATCCAATAAAGCAATCACTTACGGGACTAAGTGGTTATACAGAATGTTCCAGAACACTACGTAAAAAATTGAAGAGATGAGAGCACATTAATATATACAAAAATTCATAAGGTTCACATGTTCGAAAATGTCCCCCTAATGAAATAAAATGTCTCCAAGAAAGAGTAAGAACAAGATACAAAAAGGCGTTTTAAGCGCTTTATTAGGTGAATTGAGAAATTAATATAATAATAATAAATTTATTTACAAAAAAACAGTACAAACTGCGTATGACCACGCGGAGGACTAATTTACTCTCCGGAAGCAAGCAAGGGACGATCCCATCAATTCCGATCAAGGGCCCTAAGACAGAGGCGGATTCAAAAAATTCAGCAAAAATTCCTAGATAAGATGATACGTGATCAAAGTTTAACAACAACAATTAAAACGGATCTTCAATGTTCTGCCCATTAACAGCGATGCAGGTCTCGCGTCGATGACGCATGTATTGGCCGATGTCCTGTTTGGTGTCTTGCGTGTCCTCGCGTTGTTGTTGCGAGGGTTGTATCGCTGGACCGGCATTTGAACGCCTGTTGTGATTTAAGTCTCACTTCCTAGTACCTTCTCGTGGAGGAAAGTTTGCATCTTATGTGGCCAGTCGAATATCCCGACGGATAAGGGATTATATTCGGGACCCCTACAATGGTCGCAGATGGAGGTCGCCTGCGGTTACCACCAGCATGGAAATGTGATGCAGGTTCACTGGAACTGGCCAGGTGGACGTTGTTGCACGAGCTTAGCAAATAGAGGCGCGAGGTGCAGTTGACAGCATACATGTGGTCACATTATGAGGTCCCAGGTTCAAGTTCCGGTCCGTCGCAAATTTTCTCCTGGCCGTAGACAATGAGTGAGGTGTAATTTGTTGTTGAACTTTGAACACCTATATCACTTCAACAATTCACCTAAAAAAGCGCTCACACACATTTTGGTCTTTTGCTCTTGTCTTTCTTTCTTGAAATCATCTCATCTCCATCGGGAGACATTTCCAAATATGTGTATCTTAATGATTATTTGTTCCGATTAAAGTGTTATATCACCCGTCCAATATTTTACTTGGAGTTCTGAGACATTCTTTGTAATAAAAGTGAAAAAGCATTTTTAAGATATGCGTGTTTTGTTAGTTACAGTAGGGAAAATAATCATCTACTTTCAAATCATAACCCATATCGTCCCTTAATTAATTCTTGAAAATTATTAAATACTCTCCATATACGATACGAAGTTCAAATTTCAATACTAATTTTGTAATTATATTCTCTCACGAATAGTTCATTATTTTTTTAATAAAATAATAATAAAAATTTAAGTAATGAATGAATTAAGGTTTTAATATGAACAATTTAAGAAATTAATGAAAAATAAACAATTCCAGTACATTCTTTGATATCTTTGAACAGAGAAATTATAGTTTTAATACTTTCTTTTTTCTAACTTTCGCTGTTTTCACTGCATTATACTTAATAATTGACACGTTTCGGTTTTTGTAAGAAATTGTTTTCATATTAAAACCTACAAAAGTGTTTTTTCGGTTATTTGAGATATATTTTTCATTGGTTGCACACGTTTTCATGTCTTTGTCGTCCGCACGAAGGGTATGGTCTATTGTATTTGCAATACCCCACGAAGTAATCGCAATATTATCTGGGCTTTTACTTATAAATTAGCTTTTATATGTAAACAAACTTTGCTCACGTGAATTTTGTAATATGTTTGCAACTTCAAAAGAATATTCTCACATTCCCATTCTGTAAATATAGCGGATATCCTTCATAGCGGATATTTGTGATTTTATCGTGTAACGAACTTCCAAATCCCACCTTTAGGGGTGTCGTGCACGTCATGTGGTCTGAAGGGTACATAATGTCATTGGAAATACGATTATTCGTATCAGAGTATACCATGGTCTCGACCCTAATATCAGTCCATTTATGTTCGTTTTACATCTCACCCTTCCCACCCCCAGCCACCAGGATACCGTGACACTATGTGATCTCAACTTGAACTTCACGACATTGGTAGTTTAAAAATCTGGAAATTTTTCTTTTATGTTTCAAAATTACTTTTTAATTATGTTTATCCATAAACCTATTTCCCCCTCTCCTCCCCCAGGGATCCTAGTGGTGTCTTTCTTCCATAAGTGATGAATTTAGACATACACCATATCAGGATTTCACTATTAACTCAGCGGCACCGATAATGTGAACTCGCCATTGGTATCTATCATGTTGGATAATTATTTCTTGACATTCATTTCCCTACGTATGCTGGGGTTTATACGGGCTTATTGTGGACTTAAGCGTCTTCGGGAATGTCACTGCTAATTTTAGCAGCTCTGAAAACTATGATCTCAATACTAATATGTCATTTTGGTTTTGTTTTTCATTCCCTTCCCAAAGAGAGTTTATTCCCTATAGGGGATGACTGTGGCATTCAGAGTGCGATTCTGCACTTCTGTGTCTGAAAAAATGATGTATTCATTACAAATATCGGTCGTTTCTTTATTATATTTACCTGCCTCTCGTTCCCATCCCTTCCTTAGGGATGCTAGGGATATATTATCTGCAATATGGACCAAATGTGAACTTACAAAGCATCGGGGACGTCCTTATCCAACTCAGCAGCACATAGAAGTGTGGTTTCGAATCTAATATAGGATTATTAATCGGAACAATCCTATATTTTCCATTATTTTTTCATGTTATCCTTTTACCATCCCCTCCCCAGGGGTGACAGGGATGTCTTAGCGCCACAAAGTTGTCAGATAGTCAGACTTCTATGTATGAAGTTTGGTTGAAATTTCTTGTGGCTCTCCAAATATATGCTGGGTTACACACATAAACATTTCAACCCTCATTTCACACCCTTAGTTATGGATTTTTGTAAAATCGTTTCCTAGCAAACGTATACACCCTAAAGGAAATCTACCTGTCAAATATAAAGTTTGAAGGCTTTGTAGTTTATGAGATTCCGTGATTAATCATTGAGTGGTTAATATCAAGTTCGATAATAACTTGTACATGTAAATTTACAAACATATTTGCGTTAAATTACAAACATATTGACATTATATATGTATTATACCTCGCAGCTAACTTTTTATCTTATCTAGGAACGTTTGCTGAAATTTTTGAATCCGCCTCTGCCTTAGGGCCCTTTATCGGAATTGATGGGATGGTCCCTTGCTTGCTTCCGGAGAGTAAATTAGTTTATTGTCCTCCACGTGGTCATACGCAGTCTGTACTGTTTTTTGACAATAAATTTATTATTAAATTTATTCTAGTGGTATTTCGTTTTATACGAAGGTTGCTACATATGTATACAGAATTGGCAAAAATGTTATTGTTTTCCGCAATTTAACGTAACAATCGTTAAGTTCGACATTTTTAACCTTATAGAAACTCAGAACGTTTTGTCGTTGAACACTATTTGTGTTGTTACATTGACAAGAAAGTTTCATCTCAGTCAAAAAATGGAATGAAGCTGTGAACATTTTTGTGCGATGAATTACTGCGATTTTCGACTTGGATTATCTCAACAACACTGCATCGATCAACTTACATCGACTTTTGGCGGTAAAGCACCATCCACAACCACTGTATATTATTGGTTTTGTGAATTCAATCTTGACCGTTTTCGTTCACGGATGAATTTAAAGAAGGTCCGAAATTGGTTGTTGTGCCAGAAATCATAGATGCTGTAGGCGAACTGATAATGCAAGATAATGACGAATCGTGAGATTGAGGAATCCTTGGGCATTAGTATGACAAGCATACACAAGATTTTACATAAACATTTAGCCGTGAAAAAGATTTGTTCGTGTTGGATTCCGTATAACTTGATAACCGCTCAAAAAAAGGTCGTGTTGATTAGTGCAAAGATATGATCAAAAAATACAATTTTGGTGCTTCAAAAGCCGTATATAACATCTACACAGCGTAGCAAATCTTGGATATATGCGTATGAACCCGAAAGTAAATAACAGTCGATGCACGGAACTTTCAAAATTAACCAAACCCAAGAAAAGTTGTTCACGCAAGAAGCACTTCTAAGCAAATGGTCGCCAAACTTTTTGGAATAGTAGACATGTGGCTACAGTGCCCATAGAGAATCGCAGAACGGTCAATTATGAATGGTACACAACAATTTGTTTGCCACATGTAATTGAAGATATAAGAAAAAACAACCAGCGCCGCAGAAACATTCTTCACCTCGGTAACACAAATCGAGCCAAACAACTCAATATTTGACCGCTCAAAACATCCGCCATCCAGTCCTAATTTGGCACCGAATGATTTCTTTCTGTTCCCCTACGTCAAGAATAAACTAAGTGGTTAACGGTTTTCGACACCAGTACGAGCGGTTGATGCGCTCAAAATGCATGTTTCAGAAATACCTCAATCGGTACGGAAGAATTGGTTCAAGCTATGCAAAATTGCATCGATCATCGCAGAGAATATTTTGAGAAAAAATAAAATCATTTTCAATGATAAATATTTTTTATTTATTTTTCCGGTTACATAAATAGCAACCCTCGTGTTTATAGAAATTGTCAAATCAAATATCTAAAACTATATTTCAATATTTCACATTTTAATGGGTGTACCGTCACACTTAACCAACTACCAAAAAGTAGATATCAGTACAACGACTATTTGTTAAGACCGAATCTTACCATCGAACCATGCACTTTTTTCCTATAATTTGTTTCTAAAATTGAAATTGAATTTTGTTTTTATAGTGAAAAAGGAATATCTCATGTTAACAGTGATTAGCGATTAAATGCGATTGTTTACCAAAGATATCATATCACGTATGTGTTATGAAACAAATGACATAAACATATGTGAGAGTTATTGATCATATTTATCAATAGGGATGTTGGTTCTTGCATTTAGGCTAAATAAAACAAAGATTTTTTAAAAATTATGTCGAAGTTTCGACTCCCTTCTTCCACTACTCTTTCTTCATCCTCTTTGCAATCAGCATCAACCAAAAAAGAAACTCTCGCACGTTGGAGATGTGGCCCTCAATAAACTCAGCTCATCTATATGTACTTCTGACGTCCATTAATTTTTTCTGTCCTAGGAGTCAACCTAACTCATAGATTTTATTTCGTTATATGCTTCCAATTTTTCCCCTGGTTCTCTTCACATTGATACTACCTACTATCTTAGTCATTATTTTATTTATTTTTCACATTCTACTGCATTATTGAAACTACCGAATTCCTCCCTATTAGTTCGTTTTTGACTGCTTATACATCATATCCTTTGTGGACTTGCTTCCCCTTTCCTATCGGTGCCTCACTTTCTATACTGAATCATTAATTATTTTCTTTGTTGAGGAGCGTTAGTCCCGCTATCCTTAATAATTTACCTCATTTCTATGCTTCCATCATTATTGGACTTCATTTTGTTCGAATTCCTTCCCGAAGCATTCTCGAGGTCCCATTTGCAGTTCGGTTTCTTAAGTTTCTCAATTCCTCGCATCGTGATGACTTTTCTATTCCAGCTTTCATGTTTCTTCATTTGGTAATGCACCTCATCACAATACGCTACAAATTGGTATTGTTCTAAGTTTGTAAATTAAACAATAGAAACCATGAAACTTAGTGACTTTTGAAACATAATGCAAAGACAATACATTTTCAAAATACTTTTACTTTCTCATATACGTAGTATATGAAAAGTATTGTAATCGTGAAAAAAATCGAATGATGGGTTATCCCTGATTCTGAAAAAAAGTAGTTTTTAGCATTACGTCCGTCCGTCTGTGGGTATGTATCATATGTGTCAACTGACATTTTTTTGCTGATTGTTGAAGAAACAATCTGCGGAAATGTTGTTTGTCATATTTCAGTACCTATAAATTTATTGTCAAAAAACAGTACAAACTGCGTATGACCACGTGGAGGAAAAAAAAACTAATTTACTCTCCGGAAGCAAGCAAGGGACCATCCCATCAATTCCGATCAAGGGCCCTAAGGCAGAGGCGGATTCAAAAAATTCAGCAAAAATTCCTAGATAAGATAAAAAGTTAGCTGCGAGTTATAATANAAAAAATTACATGTACAAGTTATTATCGAAATATAGATTATTCTGAGTATAGTGTTTAAAAATAATAAGAATTGAAATAACACTAAATTCACGATTTATTGTTACAATAAACACGCCCCTAGACAAAGCCTAGAGAACCTGTATGATAAATCCGCCTCTACCAGAAGGAAAAACGGAGAAAAACCTTGGCCAGGATGGGGCTACAGAATTTATGTACACAACCGTGCCAAAGTTGTGTACATAATTTTCTTACTGGTAATTGTTAGTTGATTCGAGAATTGATGGTTTTTCGTATTCACGCGAAATGGCGTTTAAAGTAATACCTGGAAGGTAATACTGATTTTTCGCTTGCTTGATATGTTTAATGAAAATAATTTTATCGTGTTTAGTGTAGCATAATATGTATATTTCTTTGTTATGACAATGGTTCCAACGTTCTTAGAAAACTTTAATTGAATGAAATATTTTAAACTCATAGAACAAACTTAAATCATAGGTTTATGTGTATAGAAAGCGGTAGAAAATAAAGGTTAAATAATGAAATTCAACCAATGTCATCTCCTTAACATAGATGATCGTGTATTCCATTCATTTATACTCAACGGAAATTTACAATTTTAATCCGCAATTTTTTTTCTTTTTGACTATAACCAAAATTTATATAAGAATACAAATTGTGTGTGATTTGAGTTCGCGTGGATAATATATCAATAATTTGTTTATCATTTGAAATATATTATATATCTTTCTTATCTATTCTCCTCCAAAAACCAACGACATATTTTGCAAAATCGGAGACGGCTTTAAAGTCAGTGGTGGTTTAAATATTTCTATAACATGTGAGTCAAATAGAGTACATGAAGACGACCAAACTGAAAGAAACGATGAAAAAAAACAGTATAATTAAAGAATTTTTTTGTTATAAGATGGAGAAATATATATGAGAAAGTTTGTCCAATGGTTTTTCACCACTGTTTGTTTGTTTTTGATTCAATATTTTTGGAATCTGTAAATGAAACACTTTCATTTTGTGTTTAAATATGGTTGTAGGATCAAAAGGTAAGTTATTGATTTGCATTACGTTTACCCTTACCGAATGTATCCTAAAAACACAGCACTTTACACAGTATTTGTTCTTCGTCGTATTAAAAACGATATTAAAAGTTTGAAAAATCAAAATTTGCTATCACGAAACGTGGAATAAGAATTAAAATTTATAATTGTTTTTTCTAAGGGACACAAGCTTTATTGACTACTCAACTTGAGTAACGGGAGAAGGGGATTTGTCGAAATACAATACGTATTACAGCCAGTTTGAAACAACAGTAGATACCCCCCAGGGTCTAGTAAGTACATGTTTGGCAAACACGGACCCCGAGCTGAGTCTGGCATTACTTCCACTTACTAGTGTGAGGCTCCTTCCTTTCTCTTTCCTGACCTTCCTTGATCACCTCTTGTTCTTTTCGATCCCGACGCTAGAGTATCTTTCATTTTCCTCTTTCTTTTTTTTAATTTTATTTTTGTAATTATGCATGTAATATTTTGAGAAGTGTTGATATTTGAGTTTTGAGTTGTATTTGAGGAGGGTTTTTAGTGGGTATGGTTGAGGCATTCGACGAGTCCCACACGCGGGGAGAGTCATGTTGGCTCTCCTTAGTGCGTAACTGCTTTTTCCCTACCCGCACTGAATTTTAGGGCTCTAATGACCTACATGTCGACGAGCCGTAAAGCCCCACAAATAAAGAAAAAGAAACAGTATATGATTTTGCAACATGTAAAGAAAAATATTAAGCAAAATTGAAGAAATATAGTTGAAATTAACAGGACAAAATGATACAATTATTCACTAGTGGTATATTTCGAAGTGATTTGCTAATTTTAGGGTTGACAATTCGTTTTGTGAAGAAAGGACTACCATGATTGTAGTGACTCTTCACTGCCATATAATATACGAAGGAGTCGAACGAAGGAACCCTGCCATACAAGGAAATATTCTTGACGGTTTAATTTTCATAGTGGCAGTAAAATATAAAAAAAAATTTGTGCAGTATGCTCTAATATTGTACGAATTAATACGAGAAGGGTTCTCCTTTTCACGATGTGAGATACATGGTAGAACATTATAAAATAGATCTCGAAATTATACCAGTGTTAACATAAGTTAAATTACAACTCAAGGTAAATATTTTCTTTGTACTATTTCGCAGAATTCGTTCAAATACATCAAGGCAAAGGACAATGCTAACTCATATACTGGTTCCATAAGAGCGGCGCGGCGCAAAACATTGACTTGGCACACAACGCCATCAATTTGAATGTGAAATTTCTAACAATACACCGCATTACAAAAACTATTATCCATACTATTATATAAATGCTAAACTGTGTCTGTCTGTTTGCTACCTTATCACGACTAAACCACTGATCCTGATGAAATTGGAAAGGGTATGGTAAACACGTCGTGATGAATATGGCAAGGTATTATTTTAAAAATGTGTGAAAAGAAAAATGATGATAAAATGATTTTGACGATAAATGTTGAAAAAAAGAGAGACATTAGCTTACACCGCCTAAATGGTTGGATATCAACTATCAGTGGCAATATTGTTCGTCTCAATGAGCTTTACAAACATTTTCGTGACAGCATATGTCTATCTACAATTGTTAATCTAAATTATCGAAAAAAACTTTATTTAAAATAGAAGTGCTAAAATACTTCAATTAATTGAAGAAGGAAAATAGTCACTCATCATAAAATCAAATGGGTTTATTGTTTTGAGCAATTAACAAAGAACTCTTTAAGCCATAAAATTTGGTCGAATAGCTGAGATTTTACTAGCGTTTTAATGAAATGAAGCAGTCGTGCTGTCTCCGTAGTGTCTTGCCTCGAAAGTGAAAATTCGACCAGCGCGGCTCCCGACGAGTGAATTCGTTCTACCGGACATGCTGAAATGAATAGAGACAATTGTTGGACCACCATTGGGGTTAGAGGGGGTAAACATCCCTAGAATCCCCAAGACCAGAGTGGAAATGGCGAGTTGTGTAAGAATGTTTAATAGAATAAGACAGGTTTTAATCCAATTTAAGAAAAAACATGTGGAACGCCGGGTAATAATTTAGTAGGTTAAATTATTGAGTAATATAGGAATAAATATAATTAATTTTTACCGCATGCACTGTCTACATTTCCCTAACTTTGCCGAGACACAGGAAAGGATCCTAAGAACAAGGGGGTCGCAGGTCTAAATAGTATGGGAGTCAGTGACCTAGACTAGGGGTCGGCAACCTTTTTTGGCCGCGGGTCAAAATCAACCAAAATGTGAGTATTAAAGAGATGTTTGGGTGAGAGATATTTTCGACATGGATCTTATATATACATAAACACTTATGTGTATAAGATCCATGGTAATCGAACTAAAATGTTGTTCTTAGTATCTATTTTCAATTTTTTAATTCTCAAAATGTTTGTTTCATGTTTATGTTTTATAATTTATTTTTATGTATTATACTTTATTTTCGGAACTAAAGTGGGTCACTTAAAATTATCAAATGGGTCACTCGGTGACCCTCGGGTCATAGGTTGTCGACCCCTGACCTAGATGATGACTTAAAAATGGAATGCAGCATTCATATTAAAAAAATGTTTTTTTAGATTTGAATCGGGTATAATACTTGTCCGAGAGATACAATTTGTTTTCTGGCATCATATTTTTTCCAATTGAAATTGCTAATGGTAAAATCATTAACAATTTATAAGTGATTTTAACTCAACTTCCGATTACCTACTACGCTAATAATCACTTATAAATTTCATCTTCAACGGCCAGGTGAAAACTACGACGTACCGGGACTCAAACACGGGACCTCGTGCTCTGACCGAGTCGAGGAGGGTGGTGCAGTGGACAGCACACCACACATGCAGCNGCAGTGGACAGGGCAGCACACATGCAGCCAGAGCAGAGGTCCCGGGTCTCGATCCAGTCGGAGCAGGGGTCTCGGTCCGTCGCAATTTTCACCTGGCCGTTGACGATCCAATTTATAAGTGATTATTAGTGTTGGCATTCTAGATAAATTACGTATTCTACAGAGTTATCATTGTGTTATTTTGTGCAAATTTATCATCCTAATTAATTTGTAATTCGATTCCATATTAATTCGATTCCGGTTTTCCTCTGGGAAGTGGTGGATTTTCCTTGGGCGGGAATGTCATTAATACTTTTGTTTTATTTATCTCGAATTTTTACTGCACTAATATCTACAATTTATTTTGAATAATAAATGAATAACAGTAGTAATTTATTAAATAATTTATTTTGTAAATATTAAATCCGCCACTACCCATGGGCCCTTGATCGGAATTGATGGGATGGTCCCTTGCTTGTTTCTGGAGAGTGACTTAGTTCATAGCCACCGACGTGGTCATAAGCAGTTTGCAACTGCTTTTTTGACACTAAAGTTTATTTATTTAACTTGTAAAAAAGGTCCATAAAATGAAAACGTCTGTAATATACTAATTTACAAAAATACGAAACGTTATACAAGCTGTTAATAAAAGATAAAGCGGGGTTTGAACCGCCATCATCAGACAGGTGATATGCAAGCACACTAACCACCAAAGAAGGGGTCATCCTAAAAATTATGTATAACAAAATGGACAAAACTTATTCATTAATTAATGTCATGAATATTATACAAAATCTGTTTTTATTTATTTATCGTGATTTACTCTGTTGTGCTCCACAGCAGTCAACAGATTCTAAGGATCTCAATAAGTTTTAAAGTTTCATTCAACAAATAAAGATATTAAAGCCAATGGATATTTTGATACAGCGTGTACCTTTTTATTAAGTAACAAAAACTAGAAATATTTGAGATTGCTTCCGAACAAAAATTCTTCGTAATTAATGGTCTCAATTTAATTAATATACACTATTCTCACAATATTTTTTGGTTCCAATATTTACGGGTACGTCGTGTTTTACGGAGTATTACAGACGTCTACAGAGAAGTAATCCCGGATATGTAAGGTGTTATGGATTTAAAAAATATAAATGAATGAAGTAGAAGTTGTGATTTCTATACTAGAAACTCTTATTTAGCGTTATTTTTGAACGTGTAGGAGTCATTTTACGTGGAGAAAAAAATAAAGTGCGTCATTTATTTATTAAAATACATAATAAAATAAAACGTCAGAAAAGAGTCAAGGCTGTCTAGATAGTGCGAGTCAGCAATAAAATAAAATGACATTTTTCATGACTACATTATTATTGAAGATCATTTTTTACACGTTGATTTCCATTTAAATTAACTTCTGCTTAATGTGTGATTACTCTATCAATACAACTATTGGAAGAGATATTACGCCTTTTTTAATAAAAGTGATCTTACGCGAGTATCAACAATTGTAACGTAAAAATAAGAAGCTTTTGGTAGTAACATATCAAAAATGTACTTTAGTACATATGTGTAGAAAACTCAAAGTGTTAATAATTCATACCATATTAAAGAAATTTCGGTCTCATTAATTGGAATATATTACCTTGATTTTGCTTTTTGTGAAATGTTACTTGTTCAATGAAAACTTTTTAAAACACACGAGTGATTGGCATTTACTCATCGCTATTATTCTCCGGTTGTGAAAGTGAACAGAGGAGTAAGAAACATTCCCTTGTTTGACAGAGAAGAAACTCGCTTATTCATGAACATTATATCCAGTTTACAGGAAATTGCTTCTTTAAAAAATAATACGTGGATGACCGAACTTGTAGTTCGGATTTTTACGATTTATATTAAAAACAAAATATACGCGTGGTCATCAAAAATGATAAATATAGTACTAAGTACTACGAGGCATAGTCATGATGGTATAAACTATTTTTTTTTAATCACTTATTTGGTCTCGAAGCGAGGATTCTCGAAATGAAATACATACCTTTAAATCATCATGCCACTTGCATTGAAGGTACATTATTTAATATATGTCAAAAGCTTGTTGTCAGTAGTGTATTTCATTATAATTCAACAAAATTAATTTAAGGAGGAGGAGATAGTAACTCTTATTGCACATAAAAATTTTACTTGTTCCGAGTGAAGTGTCTGCTTAAAATTACCTTTCATTTCATCCATCTCTTCCCAATTCAACGAAGCAAAATATTGTTAGACGAAATCACTGAACTTAGAAAAATACTTATATCTAATTTAAACTTGGCAAACTTTAAAATAGTCCAGAAAATTTAGTTTTTAATAGTTGTCACATCGAATACTTAAGGAGTAATTCCTATTGCTGTAACCTCAACGAATGCAATTTGTCACGGCTTAAAAAGAACATTTTTTTAAAAACTTTGAAATTATCTACAAGCATATAAAGGGAACTATAATTAATAAATATCTAGACTATCAATTTCAAGGCTATGCTCTCACCGTTGCCACACCTTGTTCAAGGTCGTCAGTGATTCCGATGTACCCGGCCTTGTCGTTGCGATGCTGCTCCGTGCCACAGACGCACGCAGCGCAACCCTCGCGCCGAAGACAAGATCGTCGACAACAACGACGATGACGAAAAGTCAAGCGCGCACATCCCTAGGACGCACTACCACGCTGTCACAATCGGCCGCACCGCGCGCGGTACTAACACTGCTGTCCGTTGTAACAGTTTTCACCGCCACCATCGCCTCCTCCGCTGCCACCGTCACCGCCAACCACGGTCGCCTCAGCCACCGTCACAACCCCGTTTTGTGCAAACGGCGCCGTCGCGAAACCCCTTCTCGCTGCCGCGTGGCGAACAGAGGTGCTGCCATCGCACGGGGTCTGTGGCAACTACTTCGTTGAAGTAGACTCCCTTGGATATTGGTGAAGAAGCAGATTGGTATTCTGTAGAGGTTGCATGATTTGAACTTAGTGTAAACTTTAGAGTCGGTATAATGCTTTCTGTCACCAGATTTCGAATTACTCGCTGTTTTCTTCTTCCAATGAATCATAGATATTTCATCACAAACATAACTGCTATGAAACTTGTTGTCGAGCCCTAATGCCCCAATAGTAATGATGAAACTGATATACTTTTACCATCATTTAACAGGATGAAATCCCAGTCCAGAACTCACAGGACTGGCATCGTATCCCAATTCATCTGCTCTCTCGAAACTCGTTTGTTTTATCTGTTTCTGTTATAGTTTCGAAACTCGTTTATGTTACTGAGCCTGATATGTTGTAATATAACTTTTGAAATACGAAACGATGAAAATGATGTAGGTTATTTGAATACCAGAGCGATAAATGATAGGATTTATGGCAGGTTTAGGTAACGTAAAATGATAGAATCTGTGTTATGAATGGAATGCATAATTTCTAGTCATAACAAAAATGTGATTGAACATTACAAACAATGAATAATTTCTAATAATATGGCAAACATCTCACTTTGCGATATGATTTTTATAGTGTTTAATACACTCACACTTTAATGAAAACTGTAACTATATAGCTTGTGGCTCAAAAAATCAGAAATTTATTTATACATAAAATATTTCTAAAAATAATTATATTATTACTGAAATTATATTTTTAAATTAGTACATTGCTCAGTTTTCATTGTGGAATCGAAAAAATATATTACATAGAAGAAATATACAAGTTAAATGAAAAAAAAGTCGTTCTAAATTCATCGCGAATTAAGAAACAAATAATCTCTAAAAATTAAATAATAATGAAATAGTCATGCATTACACAAGAATTAATACTCACAGACGGACAACTTTCTATGAAATCCCCAAAATGATATTCTGTACAAATCACGCGTTCAAAATGTTCATGATTACTATATTTTCTGTATATTACATATATAAGACAATGAACGCAATGATGATGTTTTGTAGGATTCAAGTTGTTTAAGAGTTGGAATACATGTTTTACTTTCCACATAGAATACGAAACATTTGAGATCTCTGTAAGATTTTTGCAATTTCGGTCTAGGAACCAATTCTTAAACTTTTGCCATGATGTCTGGTTTCATTTATGCATGCGTATGAGTGTAAACATTTTTTTTGTCAACGAAACGATAGATAGAAAATAACTTTCAAGTGAATTTGGTTTAATTTGTAATAGAGCAATATTTCTGGACTGTTCTTGAAATCCATGCACACCACCTACAAGTATTTATTTTTAAAATAAAAAATATGTTTAGTGTACATTCAAATATGCTTACAATTTGCACATACACGTTTTCGTACGTATCGATTACAAAGTTTGTTTTGACCCTGTGTGTACTCCTCATCAGACGCATTGTCATTCCAAAGTTATCAAAAAGCCGTTATGCTTCATCGTTCCAGTGTTCTTAGAGACGAAAGTAATGTTTCGTTTCATAATTCTATATATTCCGTCTCTCTAATATGATCCAGCTACCAATCTATTAACAAATGTTCACTCTACTTTTTCTAAAAAATCTAAATTTCTCTTTTGATTGGTTTGTTGGTCTACGTCTGTGGAGTTTTGACAGACCCCGACCCATTATGTGAAGTGTATTGACCCCAGCGAGCGGTTACGGGCGAAACCACTAGATTTATTTAATTGTCAAACTATGTAGATATTTACCCCTAAGTAAACACCTGAAAAATAATTAAGATTATCGTATCTGGTTCTATGCTGCTTTACCCACGATCCATGCCTCTTCAGTCATGCCTATGTTATCAGAGCGTCAATCGTGTTGTCAGCGTCTACGAAACCGCAACAATATATCATTGCCCGAAACAGCCCATCATGTATGAGACGAGGTGGTAGATCATGGAGCATGTGGAAAGCGAAGAGTTCGGTTCAATGTCTACCTAGTTTGGAGAACAGATTACGTATGTTAGGGTTAACAAGGAGGTCTAGGATAGTCAGAGAGCTGAGAGACAGACAGTTCCGTTAACATTCATTTAGGCTTCATAGTCACGTAATTTACTGCTACAAAATTGGTGCCATTGAACTGAGTCTAAATGGGAAAGCGAAATAATTAAGAGAGAGATGTAATGAGACTGCAAACATTTGGAGATGCTTCCGTAAAAATATCCCAAAAGTATTGTATTCACTCGTTGCGAAAATCATACATTTGTATCGCGATAAAATTAATACTCGTTTCGTATGACTTAGTGAAAACAATCAATTAAGTTTCACGAACTGAATAAAATTCTCTAAATTGAACTTAGATTAAGAGCGTGTTTCAATAAAATCGGATATTCTTCAATAACGTAATTTTTACATGGATTATATGTTTCACATAAACATTAAGTGCAAACTACTTCATCAGTTCTTAGAATAATTTTGCTACATTTTCAGTATGCCCTTTAATAGCGAATAATGAACGAATTTTTCTGTTGTGATAACTGATATAGAAAGAAGTGAAACGAATAAAGAGATATATTCAGAAGAAGATTTATGGCGTTATTAGTAAATTAAGAATACCACTTCAAAACATGACTTAAATGTATACTAGGTCTTCCAAGGACATCACATGAAGATTGATGAAACACATCAGTAACAATATGAAACAAGAACTTCTGTTAAGGACAGTTGTCAAAACCGGTCTGAACATGGTGAAGACAAATCGAGATAGAATGTTGCATTCAGCACTGTAGAAAAAGTCTAGGGGATTAAATTGTGTATTTCCTAGATGTACAACCCATTTCGATTATAACTATCGAAACAAAGATTCATTTTTGCAAACGATTGATAATTTAATACAACTTTATTAGCTCATAGTTATCAAGTTATAAGTTAACTGCTTATATTTTCTTCAAAGTATGTTTCACAATACTGAAGACATATTTGCAATTTGCGAGAACACTGAGAGACTAATAGTTGCAAGAGTTGAATAAAAACCTGACCGTAAAATTTATGAACTTTTTCTTATTTCGTAATCATGGCGTATAAGAAAATTATCATATTTCTCTATGAGGTTTACCAAAATATGAAGTTATGAAGGTTATAAAATAAATCCACATCACAAAATAACAATCTTAAGGTATTCCATGCAAAGAAAAATGAAGAATTAGCACAATTGTAGCACAATTAAAACAAAACAAACATAAATAAACTTAATTTAAAAAAATCCACTTTCATTAAATTACGCACTTAGTTTTCAGATTAACTGGCGAAATTTTAAAACACAAATTTAAGAATCACGTAAAGTTTTTTTTTTTTTGAAGACTAAGAAAAATGAATTCAATGGGATGTCTGTGGTATGGAAATAGAAAAGAGTAATCGATGAAATTATTTGAAATTTTAAGGGTTGTTGTAAGTAAAGTGCCAATTATTGTTAATATTGATGAATTGATGAGCAGAAAAACATTTTAAATTGGCTGCTAAACAGTAGGTGTGTATCTTCACTCGCATGACTGATGAAGTGAAGCTTATTAATCCGTCCGCCAGATTTCTACTGCGTTACGAGAGGTGGACCATCCACTGAACGTATTATATACGTGACCGATTCGTGGTAGTGAAATTATATAAAGACTTTGAAGAACATTGTTTTCATGTATATAACCTAAAAGTGAAATGAAAACCTAAGAAGTAAGATGACTTAACTATGAGCTTTGTTTATTTCTGTGTAAAGTGTATTTTCCTTCTTCCTGGATTTTAAAATAATTCATAATTACGCACATATTTGCATACAATACTGAAAACTGTGTGTATTTTATATGATTTCTTCCTGGTATTTAACTTTTTTAAATTAACAAATGTAAACATTTGATATATTAAAAAAAATTAAGTAGAGAAATATGGAAACTAACATACGAATCCAGAATATTGTGTAAGAACCCCGGGCAACACCGGGTAAAATAAGCTGAAAAATCCAGTCCTGTTGACTGATGTTTAATACCCTCTTATCCTTTCTCTTTCAATATTGATACAATATTTTATTTGTTTGTTTAACAATTCAAATAACTTCTCTAATTTTTATGTTGTATTTGTGAATTGTTTTAAAATTTTGAATGTTCGCTAATATTTGTTTTAAGTTTATTTTCAAATTCCGGGCAATGCTGGAAAGTTTTGCTATTGCACACATAAATACAATATTGTTTTTCAAGACTTTGAATGTATAAATATTTATATTTATTTCGTAATATTTATATTGAGTTAGATGAAGAGTTGCAATTTTAAATCGTTTCTTAAATAAATTGTGAATAAAAAGAGTATTAATGTGTTATTTTCTGGTCGCTATAAATACCCGTTGTATTTAATATCAAACGGAGTGTATTCTTTGAAGAATAAATAAATAAGTTAACGCGTTACGTAGAAATGGTATCAAGAAAAAACTTGAAATAAAACTTATAGTAAAGTATTACATGAAAGTTGAACATGATAACACTCTCGTGATCCCAAATGACATTGTTTCATTCGGCAATCATATTTCGATCTGTAGAAAATTTAGTTCAATCTGATGAAAATTATACAGGTTACTCCTAACTCAGTTTTGCAATTAATGCAACCCATACCATCCTCCGGTAATGGCATAATTTTGCCTAAACTAATCTATTATCACAACAAATGGAAATTGGTGCATGGACAGGAAAGGGATAATGTCCATCGGAGCTTTATCATAAAAAAAATGACAAAATAATATTTCATAGAAATAAGTACCAATTTAATGAATTTCCTATATTAAAAACTTCAATGTTTACTTTCATATTTTTCTCGTCACCATTTAAAGAAAATGCCCACAAATCAGACCTTAAAATGGGTAGTTTTCAAAATTATATTTCCCAACAAGAGTTCTTCCAGTTTAAATCCAAAAATAATCGGCCATCACGATAAGTATTTAGAAGCCTGAATTACAATTCAAGCTTGATTTGTGCTTTTTTCCAAATTGCAATAACCTATTCCTTCTGTTCTTTAAATATACTTCCACACTATTTCTTTACAATTTAAAACAAGCAAGATGTTTTCGTTATATATTTTTACAAAAATATAAAAATCATTACCTGATGATAATATATAAATTAATAATATTACTCTTAAAAAGTATATATATTAAACTTCGACGGAAGCTGGTGAATTCATCATTAAGTAAATAAATTTAATATATCAAGAATTGTAAAGAATGTGTACATAAGGTATGCAACCCGCAAGACTCACCAAACGAGTGGGTTGCTGATCTCAGACGCATAAGGAATTTAGACTTCGATTCGTCAGATCATAGTATTGCTCTTCGGAAATATCTGTGCAATGAAGATATATTGCTTGAACATTAAAAGCAATGATTTTGGTGGTGAATTCCCTATTATAGTGGTTTTTACTTTCTCATATACGTAGTATATAGATAGTATAGGAATCATGAAAAAATTCGAAAGCGATATTTCGACGGAAATTTTACTGTGGTATCTTTTACTTTAAAAGAAAGGGTACTTTACATTAAAGTCAAAGTATTCTTTTGAATTTTTCTCAAAAACGGTTCAAACGACTTTGCTTAAATTTTTGGTGCGTTAAGTACAATTAGTATGCATTACATCCGCATTAGCCATGTTCCGCTTGAAAGTTTGGTATAAACGCAGTAAAATAATTTCTTTCACATTAGTGTACTTTTTCAAGAAGCTTGAATAATATTTAGCTGGGCAAATGGACCAAAAGGACAGAGAATACACTTTCCGTAAACTGAAATGAAAGATATGATAATGATAAGATACATAGGAGGACAGCAAACGCACTGCAGATACGAGAATACATCAATCTCTGTCTACAACAAAATTACATTTATATAACAATTTTAAGATATTTATGGGAATGATATGTCGCTGCATATTTTGAAATAATATTCTGAATATTAATTTTACTTTTCAATTTCAAATAAAAGACAATAATAGGTTCATCTAGCGACTTTGAACATGAATACTGCACTGGAAGACGACCAAAATATTGAAGATCGCGCCAGACATGACCATTTCACTACAGAATGTTTTCTCACTCTATGCTGCAGACGGATAAATGTATATGATAAAATATGCGCAATGGTATTGCACCACTAGTTTTATTTCATTTGGAATTCGGAAGGTAAATACTCTCAGAAATATGATTAAGTTATCCTTATTTGAGGAATGTTAAATATTTTAAATTGAGAGATAATTTTTTAAATCCTAACATTAACTTAAATTTTAATAAAATGGATAATTATACTAATAAATAGTGGATATCGTTACAATAATAATATTAAATAGATCAGATAAAACATGTATTATGTAAAAGAATATGGATGTAGCAGTAAGTACTGCTTCATTCCAAAATCCACAAAAGTCACCATTTTTGTAGATTTATTATATTAATACGCATATGCCCTTTATTACATATCTGAGTCTCAATGTTCATAATCTTGAGATCAAAGGATCATCTAAGTTTTGTTACCACAAATGTATGGCGGGTATTGCTTATACAATTACTAAAAAATATTAAAATATCGTGATCAGTATCATTACAATTTAAATCACGTAAACTCTTGTGTAACACATCGTACTTTAGATTTCATCCCATTTGGAATTATTTTTAAAATACTAAAATAAACACTGGAGAAAAAAGTTTCATTTATATACTGTAATAGATTCCGCAATAGGAATGATAAATTTGAGTAAGATAACTATTTATAAATATCTCATTTTTAAGTTAGAAGACATAATTTAAACATTTATGAATTTATTAATAGTTAATCACAATACACTAAATGAACCGGCGGAACATTCTTGATCAGGGATGAGACGGGACCGGTGATCGAACTCGGGAACATCGGTTATCTGCGCTGGCGCGCTACTGATTACCTCAATTTAAGAGATTAGTGATTGCTCTATTGATATTATTAATAAAAATAATTTATATTAATTTATTGATTTAAATTGTACTGTTGACAGATTAGTTATTGCTTCGTTTTCCATTTAAGTGAAACTCTATTGATTGGTTAGTTCCAGTTCAATATTTTCTTTCAATTGAACATATTTTTACATAATGATCACACCTGAATTCATTTATATTGAATTAATTTGAATCTTTCAAATTTATTAAATAAATTCAATAAAATGTATAAACATACAAAATGGCAATTTTAAGCTGGATGAAATGTTTTTTACGACTCACAAATGTAAGTGATACTAAAGCACAGAATGAAATTATTTATTTGTTGTATATACTGAGAAATTCAAATTGCACGTCGTAATGAAATAAGAACTGTTATAATAATCTGTTAATAATAAACATATAAAATTAATTCATTTGAAAATGAGTGTGTATTCCTTTTATTCTTTCAGGGAAACAACCCAGAGAGTTGTATTATAATACCAAAGTAACATTATCAAATATTAAAAGATTCAATCAATATACGACTTCGTATCAAACATATCTTCATTCCCCATATTCCTCCCATTTCACATTAACAAACTAATATATACCTAGTCTTTAGAATATAGCGTCACTTTCTGTATTAATTCTTTGCAAACGAAGTCAGTATTAAACATTTTATGTTTCATTTTACAAATATGAGTTGTATTATTGATACAATATGAGAAATAATCATATCCGTTGTTTCCAGGTCATGTTTGAATATCTCAATAGAAACATCCTTACCAAATGGAATCGTCATTTTGGTTCGCTTTATGTTCAATAAAAAGGAACTAATATCTTCTTCACTTTTCGGAAATAAGATTGCGATTTGTGAGTTGATCAGTGAAATACATTGATTTGTTTTAATCATCCATAGGAAATTTAGCAAAAGTTTTTTTCTTATTTAATATATATTATATGAATGTAGATTTTACGAGAGTAATTCCGGGAAACATATAAGTTTAAGTTAGCTATTGAATTAAAAGTAAAACCCGCATTATGCCTTACATTCAATATCAAACCTGAGAAACATTAATGAAATCACATCCCAGAATCTCGTAAAACTGCCATCCCTCAGCTGAAAAGCCGAAATGAAAGAAGAATGAAGATAACGTCGGAATAGGCCCCTCAGGGTGGAATGCTGAAATTACGAGCGAAATGCGGGCTGACAGTTTAATGACTTTGGCACCAACTGTGATGGCGTCATTGCCTTCTGGCCCTTCGGATGAGGTAGAGGAGCGCCACCAGCAAATGGAACCGCTGCTACTTACACCTCTCCGATTCGCTGGACGAAGTGCTAGCTCCCTCGCGCTTAAACCTCTGCTGAAACCTTACGTTGCGATAGGCGTCCGGATTCCTTTAGGAAGCTTTTTAGAGATGGGTCTCCTATACGTTCTTTAACAAATCCTTAAAAGTTAGCATTGAAATGTAAGTACGTAATTATTGAGTCCACATAATTACAATGAAGTTAACTAGACTCGTGCAAAGATTTTGCAGTCATATGAACATGAGTACCAAGGACTACGCACTCTACATCATGAAAACAGTAAATGGCCTACACTACCATCTTCAGCTCTTGATCCTTGCAGTTATATAGAGGTAAGCTACCTGATATTTTCGTACTTTTTTTGTAAACACAAGCTGATTTGTTGAGTATTAGCGGTTTATGGGACTAGAACAGCATGGAAGTGTTACTTCGACCGGACAGTTGTGAGAAGGGTTATGTATCGCTGTATATAATATATTTAGTACATCAGTAAAACTATGAAGTATGGATTCTGCAGTTTAGAATACAAATCAGTATAGTTTGTAGATCAGGGAAATTTTGTAACATTGTAATAATTAGTACACTGTAATAAGAATAATAATATAGTACAACTATAACTAGTTCATCAAACTACCAAAAATATTATTTTTGTAGCTCTGAAGAAGACATTAAATGATTCGAAACGTTTACTGATGTATGTATTTTGATAGAAGTGATATAATCTCGTGAGAGACATAAACTACTGTTGCTAATTATTTAGTTTTCAAGTAAATTAACGTAACCAACTAATAGTGAGATTATCGCCAGAGAAAAAGCTGAGTTCAACACGTATGAGACAGTTCAGTAGAACCCCTCAACCCGTCTGAATAGATTCAGAAGCAAACTGGCGAAACGCGTAATTTAGTGATAGATTTTGTTCTATAAACAAAGGAGTTTGTCTACGGAGATAAAACTCCCGCCTGGAGTATTTTATGACGCCTATGCAAGGAGTGAATGCTTCAAAGAACAAAAATTTCCGGGGAGAATTTTCTTTTGGTTACAGCGAATACGCACGCAATTAATTTCAGAAGAAAATTTTGAAATATTCGGAACGGGTGGTGATTTTATTGGAGAATGACAACGTAAACTTTCAAGTAATTGCTTGCGTAATGAAAGTTATGTCGGTGGGAACGTATGACCGAAAGTATTAGTTGAAGATTTCACTTTAAAAAAATATTTTATCATTTTTTCACTGAATAATGAAGTCACTAATCCAGTGCGTAATTACTTTTACACTTGTGGTTTTCATTAAATTACAATTATTCACTGAGGGAAGGAATACACAAAAGAAGTATGGCATACAAAACTCCTCGTCCAAGACATTTTCAAGAATTTTATTTTTATTTTCATATTCATTTATAAAGAAGTTTCGAAAAGTAAGTTGTCAAAATTAGAAATGTGGTCATTTCACTATTGTGCAGGTGTGGTAGAATCTTGATGAACTCCATGGAAATTTTTTTCATGTTCTTGAGTGTTTTTGGAGTCACTGACACATTTCAGTTTTAAATAAATTACGCGAGTTAGGTGAAGGGTCAAAATACTAAGGATCTTACAAAGAAAACTATCTGTAACATTTTGAAACAAATAATAAAAAATATATTTATAGGTCCAATATATTTGACATTATAGTCAAAACTAAATGCATTTTACGGTAAACTCATTCACCAAACTAGACTATTACAATTAGTTCAAAAATTGAATCTTCTGGGTTTATTTTCGTTAGTTGGCTTATGTAATTTTGACACCAGCAATAAGAGCCAAAGGCTTTTTTCCCTCTTCCACAAATCCCAGGCCACGAGTCGGTCGAGGCCTGGGAAAAAATCCAGGAGGCTTTTTCCACTGCCATCTTGGGGATTAGAGAGATTACAAGCTTTCAAGAGAGCTCTGGAAGTTCACGAGCCAGATCCGAATGACGCTAGGCAGCATCTCGTCGCAGTGCTTCTCAGAGCGTGAATTCGACTGTCGACTCACGAATCGATCTTAGGGAATCACAGAGAAACCATTGGAGTTAAAATGATCTGTGAAAGACGAGTTTCCGGACGGACTCCTTAAGGAATTGATTTGTTTCAATTAATCACGTGGATCTGTCGAAAAATGATCAGGACAGTGGTGGTCGCTATTCAATCTGGTGAAAGAGTTTAATAGCATTAAATCATAATGCGTTCTTCTCCCTTTGGAATCAGCAGTTCATTATATAAATTTATGAGAGATGTGAATAAAATATGATGTGGTTTTATATCCTATTTGATGGAACAGATATGCTATATATGAGATAGATATGAGATTCATTGCCTTCCAGTCCTCAATTCCAGTGAGTACCAAAAAGTAAAATATAGCTTCTACTGTCAAACATCATTTGATGGAAGTTCCATTTTCACTAAAAATTTATTTCAAACGGTAATATATCTTGGCTCACAATTTCCGAGTGTTTGCAACGGTAACAGCCAGGTGAAAATTGCGACGGACCGGGACTCAAACCCGGGACCTCCTGCTCTGGCCGCAGGTGTGCTACGGACTTGAGAGTCGGAAGTTGCGTCCGGACTTGAGAGTAAAGTCGGGTTGTGCAGTGGATAGTATACCTGCGATCGTTGCAATAAATGTTGGGTTTACATAACAAAAACATAAATCTTATTCAACTAGAGGGTCCTTTTGTTCTTAATCGTGGTATGTTCTAGTATAATTAGGATTGTTTGAACATAAACCACAATATTCTACAATAATAATTCGATAATACTCGTATATTTGAGAATAGTATCACAACTGTACAAATAACGAATATATCTTTAATAATCAGAGGTATAACAAGCTACGTAAAACCCTGATATTAAATTTTAAAAAAGCGTGGGAACATGAAGGTCATGATGAAATAATTCCATGAACTATCCGTATAATAAATTTCTTTTTTGCAATTTTTTATTTGACTTGAACTGTTACTTAGTGTGTTTGGTTCTAATCTTGCAATTGAATTTTAAACTAGTTCCCCCAAACTGATTGAGCTGAAATTTGGCTCATATATAAACTCGATGAAATTAAAAACCCATGATATATAAGTCAAATAAAATCATTTTTTAACTTTTGTTCTAAATAAGATTTTTATTCCGAGATGACTCGCAGCGAATTATTTCCAGGAAGCGTCCCCTGAAAGGCAATCAGTCTACATGCGAGTAAGTATAACTAATTATACAACCTACACCTTTTCGTTATTGCTGCTTATCAATAAGAACAGCGAAGTAAATTCTTATCTCATCATTATGATCGCTTCTCGAAAAAGATGTTTATGCTATCGGAGAGAGTATCACACGACTTTTTAGTTAATGTTCTTTATCTATATTAAATAAAACATTTTTAGTATTGTGAACAAATGAACAAGCAAAATTAATTATTATGAGAAATAAATAAACAAATTATAATACTGAAAAGTATAAAGTAATAAATAAATAACTTTTTAAAAACGAGATTTTATAAATAGAACGGACTAAAACGAATAAAATAAATTTATGTTTTTATGAAGGTAACACCAGGCCAAATACCAGTATCTCCGTACATATTACACATTAGTGGATCCTAATAAAAATAAACGTAATCTTCTAGCTGAAAACGATTTAATATTTTATGTTGAATTATATGTCTTCAAAAAGCTTGTCGCGGAAAATATTCATAAAAGTCAATACCATTTAATTTCACAGGATAGTGACTGGCTGTTAAGTAAGTACTTGACGAAGTGTGTATTTTCTTCACAATTCACTCGATAAGTTTTTTGAAAACAAATTATTCAACATAAATACTAAATAATTTTTAGCAAAACGATAGAAAGTACTTATGTGGAATATGTCTTAATGTCTTAGCTATTGGAATTGCATTACCTTAATAAAAACCTAAACTTATTCTATTCGTTTTAGTACATGCCTTAAAAAATCTTATTTGTAAATAGATTTTTCAATTTATTATTGTTTGTTAATATATACAACATGAAGCATATTTTATCATTCCAGAATCAGAAGTATGAAAACTGTAATCAGCTATCTGCATTTCTTGAAATATAAATCAACAATATGAAACATAATAATCGATGATATTAAAAATTTTACATGATGTCAAAATCATATTATTTACTTTACACGTATGATTACACTTATAATCTGAAGTTATTCTTCAAAAAAGTGCATGACTTTTATTTTCCAAAAAACGAAAATGTTTTAAACATGTTTGTTATCGCATTTTCTTTTGACTAGTACATCATTTTGGTTTCCCTTTTCCAACTTACAGAAGAATAGTAAAGAAAAAGAACACTCGAAAACGTTTTTGTTGTTGTTGAAAAGTACCATTCATATCGAGGATTACCATTTACATGTAAATTTCACAGTTTTTACCTCTTTTCCGCTTCACGGTTCCCCTCTGCTTACGAGCGTCAGACTTTTTTGGGGCGACTTAAATCTCTTGGGACATCTCTAGGGTTTTCACGTTTTTTTGTCTTTTTATCAATCGAGGAACTTAAATAGAATGGAACTGACGGTTCTGAGAGGATTAAGCATTAGCAAGGACTACTACGAAGTCATTAGCTTCTATTCATTCCATTATGAACATGAAATAACAAAAATACTGTTGAAGTCCATTCAGTATTTAAGTCAATATATAAATAAGGGACTGCTGATATATTTTTAACTATGATATTTTATTAGCAGAATTAATAATAATTAAATAAGATTTGTTTTGTATCAAAACATTTCCTCCAGAATTGTGGCTTATAATTGGAAAATTTGTGCCTTCGTCCAGAAATGGTACTTGTAGAAGGATATTTGTTGTTTTTATCATGGATAAATATTCAATATAAAACTAAATAAATTGTGTGAATCTAACATTCTGTACAATAATATGGACGTTCAAATTAATTTAGGTCGTCTTACATAATTTTAACTATCTGTCGGACATTAGCAGGGCTAATATAATTTCCTGGATGTGTAGATATTACCTCCCCCATCTGCTGGTTGAAGGCAAGTTTCATATTTAGTATTAACAATGTAACAGGACATCAATACAAATATGAATAGTATATGATAATACACAATGGAGCACCACGAAACACTTATAATTCCCTACGCATAGTGTTTATACTAGTTTAGTCAGACCCATGAGCTCTGTCAATTTTAAATTTAAAGCATTCAAGTAAACTTTTCAAATAAATGAGTCAAGCAGCGTCTTTTCTCGATGTAATTTTTAAATTCTGTTATGTGGGTTAAATATGAAATAATAGGGAGTCATGAGAACACATTTCAATGATCTAACGTACGATACTTCGTTTTTTCTGATTTGTTACGTAGAAAAGGAACGAAAAATGTAGGAGACATTTGCGTATTAATGTGTATTATAATTATTTTCCGTAACTTACATAACCTTTCGCAAGTGACTACAAGTAACCATATGGAGAAAAGAAGAAATTAAACTATTACTTATATTTTATTTCATAAATGTTCCCCTTGGATTTGTAAAACAATCATGAAATCTTACGAGTAAAAATACATTAATCCATGAACAATATACATATTTATTTTTCTATACTGCTTTATCAGACATTATTTAAGAAAATAAACCAAGAGAACGTGTTGAATTTTTTTATTTGTTTGACAGTGCTTTGTGCTACCCCTCTTTTGTCCGAAATAGCTATTTTAAACATAATGAAAAATACTCTGGCCGGTATGTATAATGGTTATTCTGAAGAAATAAAGGAATAATGATTTATTCTGGAGAAAATCACTGTGACTTTCAAACCCTACTTACACGGCAGTTCCTCAATTCGATAGACGAAATTTCATCATCATAGGTTCCGAATCAAGATTCAATGGTTTCTTTTCTCCCCTCTTCCCACTGCCGCCTCTTGGATCTACTTTTGACGAATCATGAAGGCCAACCATCCAGAGCGTCTGAATGGGACAATATCATGTAAATTACCTACAGCAGCTCTCCCCACAAATTTTCGTCTCGCAAACCCTTTACGAACTGTTTTCCTAGAATAGTATCCCCCTTCTTTGAAGATTTTTGCCTTTTTCCATTTTATAGCGACAGTTATCGTTCATATTTTATCATGCTCAAGCTTACAGAATTTTCTTTAAATACAAAATCGTATTAAAACCGCATTACATATTAGCTATGTACAGTTTTCATCTATGTCGAAATAGTAATTCCTACACTAACGAATTTTTTGGGAACAGTGGTTAATAAAATTATCTGTATTTCTATGTCGCACTTGTTCTATGACAAAAACGATTTTCTGGCGTAACTAAATATTTTGATTTCAGTAATGATGAATTTCATTTTTTATGGAGAGCAAAGTGAGTGCAAATTCATGTCAATGATTGTCAATACATCAGCAGAGAAATATAGGAGGGTTTATCGCAGGTTGAATACGTATTTGCACCGAGAATTAACCTGATTTACACGCATAATTCCATTTCATGTTCCTTTCCCTCTATCCCGTTAACGTCACCAAAATAGGAGATCATTTCTCAAAGTTACCAGACACCTGTAGAAGTTTTAACACGATCAGTGGTTTCTAACGGGTAACCAAATGTCAAATCCATCGGAACTTATGAATGAACGTATTAAATTTTGGACTTCACTCATTGTCTCCGGCGGTGACCAGTTTATTCGTTATTTACTTTTAAATTAAACAGCATTCAGCCCAGAGAATCAAATCTACACGCTATTCGTTACACGAAAAATATTTTACGATGTACATTAGTGAAAGAAAAGAAACAAACATTAATTTAAGAATTTAGTCAACCCATTTATAACATTTATTTTTAAATATCAACAAGACAACATACTATACTACCCAACAAGTTGTAGAGAAAACATTTCGGAGCAATACAACAATTAAGGTGTAGGTTTGTTTAAAATGTTGGTTTGACTTCAATGAAAATGTACCCTGCAAGTTTCGTACTTAAACTATTTCGAAGTAAAAGTACTGGAAGAAAAAAATATTAGTTTTATACAATACGCACTAAAATACTAAAAGATAACGAAAGCACTAAAAATAGAGAATTACGGTTCTGTAAAGGGTAAGAGATACTTCTAAGAATGTTTATTCGCTGAACGCAAATTTCGTAATTGTAATTCGTCACATTCAATATTAACATCATTTTTTGAGCTCTAGACAACGAGTCATATTATCAAAATATTTTACCAAATCATAAATTCCTTCTAAAAGTTCATTTAATTTATTTTGACATTATTTCAAACGCTCTCTCGCGGAGTATAAAATCAATATAATGTACTATATTAAATGTGATATTATATTAAATAAATATATTAATTTATATTAAATACTATATTCAATTACTATACTATAAACTATACTATATTAAATAAATATGTTCTTTGCCCTGCAGATAAGTATGTATTCTTTCTATGAATTTATTTGACTCTGCCGTCGAATTTTTTTTGTTCTGTTACAGGTTTCCAGTCACCAACCAGATATTTCTTTTTATGCTTAGCGCGCTTGTCCTAACCGTTGGTTTTCCGTGGTTCACAACGGTGCTCAAATGAACGAAACAATCACTTAAGTAATATAACAATAGCTTGAATTAAAAATTAAATTAATATTACAAAGTAGCCATGACAGTAAAAAAATTCTTATTATAACTTATTAACACTTATTAATTATTTTTCCGCTACTGATTTACTGTTTCAGTTCATTGTGAGTGAATACTAGGGTATAGTATGCACAGCCCACGGTACATTTTAGGTCCTCTGTAAGGCGCATNGCCTCTGTAAGGCGCTTGAGTATTAAGCCCCGTCATATATATTGTATTTTTTGTTGTTAAAATATAACTCTTTTGAATTTGAATTGAATATTAAATGTGAAATACTCTCGCACTGACTATCAGAAATCGGATTTGGCGATGAACATTACTGTAAAATGTATTTCTTAGTTCTTGGTTTCCCACAACGACTATTCCATGTGTTTCATGCCCTGCTTAAAAGGACAACGTTTTCGTAATTTCATATTTTCAAGAGGATAGGACCTAACTTATCATTTCAGTCTGATAAGTGTAGTTTAACAACCCTTTATAATTTTTACAAACCAAGCTACAGAGATTCATAAGGTTTGCTTTGTCATATGTGACGTAAAAATGTGTCACACATGATCATATTATACGTGACAAATTATAAGAGAAAAATGGATATGAGTATTGGTGTCGGAGACCAACCCCACGTGCGCTGTATTTCGAACATGAGCATATGGAGGTAAGCCAAATATTTTCGAATTTTCTTAAGTTCAGAATCACATTAATGCGTATTAAAATTTCCTGATTTAGTTATCCTATTTATTCATCAATTAAGAAATTATCAATCCGTTTTTAAACTCGAAACTCTGAACTTATTACACGCACAACGCAGAAGCTATTACCTACGGAGACAAGTAGAACGAGATGTCAAAAGTCAAAGTCAAACTTATCCCACAACAGTCCCCGAAGGTGCCCAAGGGGTTCGCGGAGGGTAGAGCTCCGCAATTACTTGACCTCGGCACTAGGAGGAGGAGATGTGGTCAGCATCTCGCTCCGACCGGTTTGACCCCAGGATAGCCCCTGGTACTCATTTTACAGCAGGCCTGGGAGGCCTGGGAGTCAGTCTGGATGTTGAGGTGTGATGAAAAATCCCCACCTCACCGGGGTTTTAACCTCAGCCATCCAGCCAGCAGTTCAGCGCTCTACCCACTGAGCCACGCTGACTCGAGAACGAGATGTCACACACCTATTTCTGAAAGGTAACTTTTCTCCCATGATACATAACAATTTGTCAAAAATGAGGTAGCATTAAAGGGTTATTTTTTGAACTGCAGAAGAATCGTATTTTTACTACGTACTATTTATATTACATTCATTTTCAAATTCATTTCGAATTGTCACGAGTTTATAGACAGTCTCGCAAAATGCAGCTCAACTCACGTCCCTCTGTTCCTTTAATATTTGATAATTTAAACTCTGTATCAATATATAATTGTGTGCAAATTATTGGATCATGTTCAACAAGCACAAGTATATTTTGATATTTTGTTGAATTTGAAAATCACACTCAAAAGTTGTTCCAATTTAATGAAAATTTTCTAATTTTCATGACTGAGTTACTGTTGAACACGTACTAAAACATTATAATTATAATATGTTTTCAACAAAAATTACTGAATATTGAAACAATAAACATTCATTACATTGATTAATAAAGCATGTGTAATACATTCTTGTTATTTTGTTCAGTAGGACCATATTTACGGCAAAGCGACCTTGTTTTTATAAGATTGCAAACTGTAAAATACATGACATGGAATTAAAGTATAAAAATAATTAGTAAAAAAGTGACACATTAATAAACGTTAACATATTTTCACATATTTTAAGCAAACATTGAAATAATAAAATAGGGTTTCGTGTACATCATTTTTGGTAATGTTTCTTTGTCCTTAAAGACATAAAGTTGATATATTACATATTGCAATTACTGGAAACCAGAGTTTGCTTTCATGAATATTGGTTAAGAGTAATTCACAAAGTTTTACAATTGAAAGATGGAAATAAAAGAAATGCCATTTTTTAGAATTGATTGTTGTTAATATATAGATGATAATGTTAATTGTATCTTGTAATATTATATTATTCGCCTTGAATACTGAATAAAATGAAAAAATCATCAGAAAACAATCGGGACATTCCGACTAATGAAACAAATAATAAAGAATATTTTATGTAGATCAAGAGAGCTATGAAAACAAATGAAAAGAAAAGAAGTGCGTGTTTCATTCGCACCCTGCTTTACATTTAAATGATGTTCACACAGTTAATTCGCATTTCGTAGATACCTTTTCCCATGGGTCAATATTATTCTATCTCATTACGAAGGATGTAAAATTACACGAACTATGCATACCTAACCATTAACACCGTAATAAAGTAAAACGATAGAGAAATGATTTGCAAACAATGAGCACCAAGTAAATGTTATTCAAATCAACCAAACATCGTAATTGATTACACAGGAAATAGAAAATGATATACAATCATATTTTCTCTTTAATATTATTTTTAAAAGTACCGCAAATGAAGAATTGAATTTTTGAGGAAGCTCATTTAATTTTTGGCACATTTTGCTTAAATAATTCACGTCGATTTTTGGGATGCCATTTACATTATTTTATATTTTTAGAGTAAATGTTAATGAACTATCCATGATGTTAATAATAATATGATAGTAATAATAATAAATAATAATCTAAAAACTTTTGACTAAACAAATACCGCAATTTTTTAGACTTTTTTTTCTAAAATGTGTGTGTTGACAGTGAAAAGTAAATATCGAAATGAAAAAAATTACTCTCTCTCTCACACACACATACATATATTGCTCAAACAAAAATTGCCATCTTGCAATTCAATAACTCTCACAAATCAAAACTAATAAAACCATATTCGTTTTCTTTAATACACCATCAACTAAGTATTAATTATTGATTGTTGAATGCTTATAGTATAGGGGAAGTTTGAAATAATAATGTTTTCTTTACATTGTTAATGTATTGAAAGTGCAGTACTTTTAATAGGTAGTTGAAGTATTAACATTCATTCGATAAAAATAGAGATTGTGTTTTGTTTCGTAACTTAAACATTCACGTTGTAAAATATTATCTAATTAGATGAAAAGATAAAAAATACTTTAAACTTGGGGCACAATAGTAGGGAATTTTGGTTAAAATTTCTCTTCATAAAGAGACACGATGTACGTGTGCGCGTTTGATTGGTACACAATGTCATTTAATTGGTAAATGATCAAAGTACATATTATTTAAACTCATCAAATCAAAAATAAATTTGAACAGTGTTGTTTTTATACCCTCGAAAGCATGCTTAAATTAGACATTCCCAAATTGCTTTACTTGTCAATGAGTAATCTCACATCCACGACACAGCTAAGCAATCAATCTGTCATGGGTTGATAGCGATGTGTCGACAGATCTGCAGGGGAGGTTAACCACTAAGCCTTAATTAGTGGCCAGGCATTGGCTTCATTCGTGGATACGGTTGACAAGGCAGACCTCAGACCAGAGAGGGAGGAAGCCTTCATTCTCTATTCCCTGACCTTTCATTATTGCGTCATTCACATTTCATCTTTGATCTTTTCATTTTAGATCTTCAATGTTGTTCGATCGAGATTACAAAGGACTTGAAGTCAGTGGGATTAACAATACCAAACGAAAATATTGATTAGCACATAAAATTTTGATTCAAAAAATATCTTTATATGCAAAAAGTTGGTACAAACTGTGTATAACCACGGAAATACAATAAACAAATTTAGGGCGGGTTCACATATCTGGTGAACGCAGGTAATCGTGGTAACCGAGCATCTCAGTCGATTGTGAAAATCCAATGCAACGTTTCACATCGTGTTATCGTTGGAAATCGCAGAATATTGGGAAGAGTCCCGGCGATAGACTTGTCTGTAATTGGATAAGAGAGTCGGTGTCTCTTCTCACGTCCTCCGTTTGAAACATTTCCATTGGTTCCCTTCAGATCCTGCGCTTTTATTAGTTCCTTATGCCCCAGTCCGGCGCAATGTGCAATCAAATTATTTCACATTTCACACCATAAAATAATATTATAATATAACAACTAAGCAGTATGGAAGAGTTCATCTTTACTGCAACATTATTCGATTGTTCCTCGCTGTGATTAACATATAATGTAATATTTATACTGAAAAAAATACTTAAATTTACCCTATTTCGGAACTTTCATTCCCCTCGTATTCCGGGGACATCTCCCCACAACCTCCTCCCACGAGTTGATTTTCTTGTATTTGTTACAATATGTTGGGGAATCAAAATCCCACATTGGTTTGGCCTCTACCTTGATAGACTACTTCTCCATAATAAATTCACGCATTTGTTTGTGATAATCCCCAAAATATTGAGTATTTATTGCGTAATATAACATGAGTTACATACCATTCATTTCCAATTTTTCCAACTCATCTAGGGTCTTTTATTAAAGATAAATCTTTTACGAGAAGTAATACTCAACGAGTATTGTTTCCACTCACCATAGACTAGAGTCATATCACTGAGAAACATGTACATTTTTATGAAAAATTTTCAATACGCTTCTGAATTTTGAAACATAGTGGATTCTTCCGCATGATGCTGAATTACTCTCTTCCTTATTCTGTTTAGCGTCCAGAAGACTCTACAAGATTGTATGCAGTATATTTTACGACTCTACAAAATATTGTCAACGTGGATACTAGCGCCATAAACTATGTTGTTGTCCCGAAACATATTCCATTTTCAGTTGCATTCCTTTTTTTTCTCGCTACTTTAACTACTTCGTCAATTTTATGACTTAATAAATTTTGGAAGATTCTGTGTATTCATAGCTTCATTTAATTTTTTTAGTTACTTTTTGGCAGAATACATACTTAATATCAAATCCATTATACCTAGAAATAATGATGTATCAAATTGTAATGAAAATATGTGATACTTTGATTATTCAAGTGTCATGTCCCGATTTGGTTTTACATATGAATATTGCATTACAAATAGTTTCATGTGAAGTATTTTGATCATACAAAATAGATGTTATTTTTTCCTGAGTAAAAGAAGAAGAGTCAAAGAAAACTCACGGGAAAAATCCTGGGTAATCAGCTACTAATTTATATAAAAACCCGCCAGTATTGACTTTTGAGTATGTCGTTGTTTACGATTAACGACTCCGCCTAATGTAGATTGATTGATCTTGAACCAATCACCTTATAATGAGAACGATCCTCTTCACAAGCCTCTGTCACACGTATTGATGTGGGTCAGCTGTACATCAAGTGGTTGGGAAGATAAAAATTGGGGATATACCCGGATACTCAGAGCTCTTTTAAAAAACCCAAAAACTGTATTTATGGACGTTATACGAACATATTTGAACGTTTTATTGATCATTATAGATTTCTATTCCTATTGATACCAGAAATCATTAATTTAAAGGTATTATTAAATATATTAAGGAGAGGGGTGACCCGTGGCGTAGTGTCTAACGCACTCGCCATCCACCTGGGGACATGAGCTCAAACCCGGTCCGAACCAAGAAGAATTCGAGGTGGTTCTCGCGGCAGGCTTTCTCGGGGTTCTCCCGTTTCCACAACCTATCATCTCACCACAACATTCACTCATCATCATTCACCCCCATATCATTCATGAATCACCCCCTCGGGGAGGTGCGGCAGGAAGGGCATCCGGCACCCTAGAAATTCCCCCGCCAAATCAAAGTAAGAGGCATCATATCATCCCCATCTCCGACCTCTAAGAATTAGGTAAAAGGAGCTAAGGCTCCGACCCCTAAGAAATAGGGAAAAGGAGTTAAGGTAAAGAAGAAGAAAATTAAATGTATTAAAGAAGATTCTATAGGGAATTCTATCTCCCAATTACATTCTCTTGTTTAAGGAATTTTGAAATACGTGTTTTCTTTGTTCGGAGGGGAGGACGCTATTTCGTCAATTTTTTTTTGTCTTTTGACATATCTGACATTTAATATATTTACTGATTTGTTTGTGACCATATGTTTGACAGTGGAATTAGATTTCTCAGTTTCCAAAATCAGTATTTTCATTTTTTTTAGGTTTTGGTTATTTTTATTCTTATTATTCTATTTAGTCTATTAATCTTATTAGTAATAGCTACTTTTTTAATATAATAGTTATGTTTTTGAAAAGTTGGTATTTTAAAGCAGTGTGATCTATCGGGTCCTTTGCTGTCGTCCGTTGGATGTAATTTATTAAATTTACATTGATTCGAACTATTTTGAAAAATTAAGTCAACCAAAGTTTTGAACTTAAGAAAGGTAAACCCACAATACCTCTGTTAAATTTGGTGTATAATTTAATATTGTTACTTAAATATTGTAAGCGCGCAGTCTGTCCTTATAATTATGCCTGTTGATTGTATGTCACAGCTGGTACAATATATGGTTCATTTGTGTTATTTGTCATCAATGTGCTGTGTCCCTTTAAGTCGAATAACAAATCGACTCAAATATTTTTTTGACTATTCTTACTGCATTATTGGTTGGACACTAGGGTATGGTAGAAGAGCTGATTACTGGGAGGAGAACGTGGAACGAGATAATGATCGAAGAAGAGCAGAACTCAACTCTTTAAACCGACGAATAAGTCACGATCAGAGATGAGTAAAGAAGAAAAGATACATAAGTAAAAATTTAAAAATCTCACTGTTCTATATTTTGTGTTTTTTATATATAATTTATTTGAAAAGAATGCATCGTTAATTCTTAATATCACAAGATAAAATGTTTTGGTTACCATTCAGGGGCTAAAAAATAAAATGCATATCTAGTCCACTTAAACCCAATACACTCCACTTTTTGTTTATTAACTATCAATTAACAATCATTTTCTCAGAGAGAGTTTAAAATTCACAGAAATCGTTCGTTCTATAGAGGTCTATATTTTTATTGACCCTGTATTCAGGATTCAAATACTTCATCTTCTTTAAAATTGTGATATGTCTAACTTTCTTTTCTTTTAATGGTTTCCCAAGGATGATTCAGGGGAAGGAATAATTGATAAGGGAAGCTATATTGAATAAAAAGAATGAAGAGAACCTAGTCACTCTCAACAAGAAAATAGTTTGTCAACAATTCTTTACTACATGAACTCCTCGAGATGATAAGAGGACTGCTAATACTATGGAGTTATTTTCATCTTTTCGATATCACTTAAGAAATTAAAAAGAAAGAGCTAAAACAAAAAGAAGGATCATCTTTTCACAGGCGTATGTGACAGTTTAATATAATTGGAAAACATTTCAATCAAGATTAATTATTATCTGATATTAAATATCTCGTTGAATATTTTTAATATCTTAAATTTCTCTTCTAACATAAAAAAATAAAAAATAATTACATTAAAAATATAAAATAACACATAGTTAAATTTATAACACTGCCTAATTTATATCACTGCTCTCTGCAGACTGCAGAAAGAAATGGTATTTTTATTACGCAGTAAATAAAAAATGAATGTAGAAGCGTGATGTTGACGATGTAAACATACATGAGAAGGGAGAGACGCTGGCTTTAATAATTGAGATTGACCAATATTCTCCACACACACAAGCCATTAAGTAAATGATCGTTCATTGTACTACAACATCAATGCAATCCAAAATAATTAATCCAGAAGATAATTTATCTTATGTCACGAGCAGAACTGGAGCCAAATTTAGACTAAAACTACGTATATCTTAAATGAAGGAATATAACTACGAGGGAAAAGGAAGATGGCGCTATCTATGGGATCGTCCTTCAATTGACAACTACAACCCATGGCTGACCGGTATAAGAAATACTTGTCCGTTAAGTTAGCAGGCAGTGTAGATCCAGCGGAATAATAGCCTACGTGGCATACGACTTCCGACGCCTATGTGTCTATTGTTACGTAGCACCCACTGAAATATAGTTGGCATAACCTATCAATACAATGCATCCCTCGCCTTACATGTACATTGGAATGTCTGTGCAGCGAAGTACTGGCGCAGTATCCCAGAAATAACCGTAAACGCCCTTTGTACACGGTGGTGAAATGCTCATGTGGCAAATTCTTATTAAATCCAGCACGCCGGATACTGTGGTAAACTTTCTCAACATTATGATATAATCTACGTGACTGTGGAAATTCAGCTTCTCATTCATAATTACCCCCAGATATTTTACAGTTCGCTTTTGTTTATCCATAAAATTTTACTGTTAGGTTTCGTTGTTTTGCGCTGGGATTTCCGAAAAATAGTCCTGTTTTCTCGACCGATATTGTAAACCGTAATTCCGTCATTTTTGTCCCACATGCATCCATTACTGCTGCGCTACTTATTTCGATTTCCCTTCCGATGTTGCTGAAAATATACAAAACGTCATCGGCCTATACAATACATCATTTATCTATCTAGGTCCGCCTCTCATAAATACCCGTAATACCCCTATCTCCTACTGCGCAGGTACACAGTTGTATCTGATACATTTTTGATACAAATGTAGCACTGCATACTTATTACATTTATATGCTCTCTGTAACATCGTGGGTGATTCCATCAAATCCTGATGCTTTTCGCGATTGTAATCGATATATGAGAATATCCAACTCCGCTTTTGTAATATTTTCTTTACCTGGTACTGTTTTCAAAGGCATGGCGTTCCAAATTACCTCTTCAGTTGCGTCTGATAAAATCTTCCCCGATATTTCTTCTGTTAATTCCATCCAATCTTGCGTCAAACTACTATCATCTTGTCTCAACTGATACATCTCACTTGCTTTTATTTTGTGTCCAACAATTACATATGTATCATTTCTGCAACATAGTGACATTATTAAAAAAAGATTTTAACAACATTCGGAGTAGTCCAGTACTAAGGCGGAGTAGTACTTTCTCATCTACATTATTCGTTCTATAAGGAAATAGTTAACAATTGTCATATATTACTACATTTATATTAACACCAGAGCTGATAAAAAATTTCAACACATAGAAAAAAAAGTATAGCCTTGGTGAGCAAATTATCACAATTTTGAGTTATGGAAGATACGGTTAATCCTCATTAATTTTCTAGGTATATCATACAAATAGGGTATGCGGTTCTAAATATTATAGACAATCAATATTCATATATTCTTTATTCACACCAACGTTTCGACACTGATTGCTGTCTTCATTCTTCCAAAATTCATGTTTTGATTCTTTGATTTGTTTTTTAAACTCTCTTTTAACTTCTCGATACTACTTTAAGTGTTTCTTGTATTTCCGTTACATGTTTTACCAACTTAAAAACCGTGCGTGTATTTCGGTGTTGGTTAAAGACAAAAGTAGTGATACAGATAGATGACGAGCAGATCACAAAAGATGATAAGACGAAGAGAATAATAAGAAAATGTCTTTTGTAGGTGTGGCAGATACGCTGGCAAACAGTAAAAAAGACAGGACACTCACACAAGTTTTTCACGGATGTCAAGTATCATGAGAAGTCCAGAAAATGGTTCAAGTGAACGCCGGCAGTTCTTGAGCTGCTGACGGGTCACGGAAACTTCTAAGCTTATCTGCTAAGGATAAAAAGCAAATAATGAGACATAAATGTGCGGTGCAGTTAAGGAGAATACGGAACAACTTTTGTGGGTGCGCAAATTGTATGAAGAAGAACGTCGTAATTACATAGTGACATTATTAAAAAAAGATTTTAACAACATTCGGAGTAGTCCAGTACTAAGGCGGAGTAGTACTTTCTCATCTACATTATTCGTTCTATGAGGAAATAGTTAACAATTGTCATATATTACTACATTTATATTAACACCAGAGCTGATAAAAAATTTCAACACATAGAAAAAAAAAGTATAGTCTTGGTGAGCAAATTATCACAATTTTGAGTTATTGAAGATACGGTTAATCCTCATTAATTTTCTAGGTATATCATACAAATAGGGTATGCGGTTCTAAATATTATAGACAATCAATATTCATATATTCTTTATTCACACCAACGTTTCGACACTGATTGCTGTCTTCATCAGGGCATCTACAATTTGATTACGATTAGTAATAGTATTACACATTGATTTTTTTCAAGTTCAAAGAGAAGAGTCCAAATACCTAACAAAACACATTACATTATCTAATATATTATATATCATACCTTAATTCAGTTGAACAATAGATTAAAATCTTCAAGTCATTATTCACGTAAATACATAAAACATCTCGGTGGTATTACTTCACCTTGTCAATCTTTTCTTCACATATGACTCAGGGTGCATATGACTAGATTTATACAGTATTATTAGCTTTTCTTTTGGACAAATAATCTAAAGCTATACGTGAATATTGATCAGAAAATGTGAAATAGTACATTTATTCTCCTTTAGATCCCCGGCTAGTTAAACTTTGCAACTTAAATTCTCCGTGCAGTTATATTTCCAGAATTACTACAGAATAGGAGATATTTGTAATAATAATTATTATAATAAAACTGAGAATTAGAATGATATGAAAATATATATTTAAAATGTAACAAGTATGAAATGTAACATATATGATATGTAACATGTATGAAATAGTAGTTCAACCATCAATTAAGTCAGAGTGGTAATTGTGTACAGTTCCCAGTTCGTCGTCATTTCGCCTGGGCGAAAGTTATCATATACCAGTATCTTCTCCACGTGAAGATACACGAAAGAAACATATGCATATCAAATAGTAGAAGTGATGTCATACATGATCTTTAAATTCAAACAAAAAGTTCTTCCCGGTGTCCTATTTTTTATTTAACCGTATTTCACACTGCAACAAGAGTAATCTACTTTTCTTCCGAAAAAACCTTTTCTTTAATTTTCAAACTTCCTTGTAACTAAATGAAAGTGATGCAACACGCAACTAAATAATCCTGAACATTGACGAAGAAAAGCGAAATAGTTTCCGTGAGACCGCTACCGTTCCGAACGTGCTTTGCGACTGAGAAGCGATAATTGGCTTGCACCTCGCAGTAGGGTTTCCTTCCTTCAAGGCGACGCAGTGATGGATGACACTTCTCTTCCACCGCTTTCCTTCGTTTCAGCATCTCGTGCGCTTCAACTACTGTTTTCGTTTCCTCATACTCTGCTCTGCGAAAAAGGGCGTACAGAGTTCAAGCAGAAATGTTTGGAAATGAAATAATCAAGCGCCACCCATAAATTACATAACGCAAAAATTGCCATTTTAACACTCCCCATCCTACCTAATCGCACCTGTAACGATAGGTATCCCTTCAATAATTAAGTGACACTAACCCTATTAAATAATTTTTTTCCAGAAATTTTGGGGACAAAGTTTGATAAGCTGACTGAATCGTCTTTTTTTTTTTCGTTTCTCATTATTCTTTGCACTCGAATAGGGAATGAGCACAGTGATTACTGTGACAAAACTTAAGGCCCTAATTGTATAACCCTATATAACCATACTTTTATAAATATACCCTATAAAACTAAGAGTCCCGTTACATAAAGGCTACCCCCTCCCAAATCGGTTGTGAGGCAACGTAACCACACAACAAACTCCCCTTCCCCCCAGGATGGGGCGTAAGGTAATTTATGGACATGTCAGCGATTAAGTACATTTATTTCCCTCAAAGACTCTCATAATGTAAGAATGTGTTTAATGAAAATAGAGAAGAGATGGAATGGAATGGAAAAATTTTTGCTAACATGTTATTCATTACTTTTAAACAACACAAATTCTGTTGTGTATTAATGAAGTACTAGGACTGCTCTAGAAATGTATAAATGTTAGGAAATTAAGGTGCAGACTAATACTCATGGTTCACAATGCGGAAAGCAATAGTATTTGAACTTGAGTTCTTCTCCCTTCACATGACGATGATGATTCCACAAATTAATGTGATAATGTCATCACTGATATTTGCAAATATCTTATCTTGTCCGGCGATTCGAATAATATTGTTTCATTCAATACCTAAATTACCTCGGTAAACAGTCAAAGTAAAGAGTAAAGTTAATCAAGGACTCTGTGCGCTGTTCTCAGCACACCTGCGGCCAGAGCAGGAGGTTCCGGGTACGAGTCCCGGTCCGTCGCAATTTTCACCTGTCTGTTGACGATGCAAACACTCCTTCACAAGTAGGTACTCCAAAGTTGTGAGTTAAAAAAGGACTCCATGTATTGAATTGTTTTACTTGTATTGAAATATATGTATTGTTCATGCTATAAAATTATATTTTTGTACCTAGATAAAGTAGTTTCCTAATAATTATCCGTGAAATGAAAACTTGTTTGGAACCACTATAATACTGAGATCAGTATTAATAAATTTTTCCTCCAGTGGCACAACGGAGTTCATTTTGTACCGGCATCGAATGTACTGTCTCCTTTCTCCTTTAGAACACGTCACGGCAAGCTGCGTTGCTGTTGCCTCCAGACTCTGTCACTGTCACCGTATTTATCTTACAACTTTAATACCAGCCTTACATGGCACGCGTTAAGTCTACAAAGTTTTTCAGACTCAAACAAAGCACCTAAAACTTGTCATATTTGGAGTTTTCGTGATATAATTCCATCCTGCCAACTGTTAATTGAATATAATGAATATAATAGCAATGATGACCGATTTCCGTAATCAGGGAAAATTCAGAATAAAATATAAAAAAGATAAAGGAATATAAAATTAAAAATATTTGTATATAAATTACACATGTATGTATATAATATATACATTGTAACATCTTCAAAAAATCTTCGATAAATACATTTTCGGTACAAAACTATTACTAAATTAAATAACATGTTGGGGATGACCCGCGGATCATACTTGCCAAGTCTGGTTGCCACCTAGATTCGTGTCGTAATTTTAAGTATGATCAAGAATAACAATTCATTATTATTTTCGGTTAAAATTAGCAAGTAACCAACTATTTGAGTTTCATATACTGTGTCCCTTTTTACTCATTCATCACCTTTAAATTTACAATCACAAAAAAAATCACCAAAGAAAATTATGAACAAGAAGTTAATAATAAACTTGCCCAAAAATATTTAATACTAATTACAAGGATGATGTGTATGGCAAACAAATAAATCCCCCAAGAGAATTCTTAGGTAGTTGTAGCGTAGGCAGAATTAAATCACCAAAATATCTTAAATCGGCGTTAATAAACAGAGTAACGTGTTCTTATTCTGATTTCATCTTGAAAAACATACCTCACCGATCATTTTAATAAAATAATTCTAATTATAATTGATGGTGCAATACATTGCGTATTATGGAGGAAACACTTATTTTATAAATAAGACCAACTTTTAAATCACGAAAGTATTGGAAGTTTACTATTTTTTTTGTTTTGTTTTTTTGTGGGGCTTTAGGGCTCGTCAACAGTGAGGTCATTAGAGCCCTTAAAACTTGTACAGGTAGGGAAAATGCAGTTACGCACTAGGGAGAGCCAACATGACTCTCCCCGCGTGTGGGACTCGCCGAAAGACTCAGCCATACCCACTAAAAACCCTCCTGCATTACAACTCAAAACACAAATTCCAACATATCGCAAAACTTTCCTACAAACATTTTTAAAAAAAAAAGAAGAGGAAAGAGGAAAATGAAAGATACCCTAGCCCTAATAGCGTCGGGATCGAAAAGAACAAGAGGTGACCAAGGGAGGTCAGAAAAGAGAAAGGAAGGAGCATGGCACAAGTAAGTGGAAGTAATGCCAGACTCAGCTCGGGGCCCCGTGTTCGCCAAACACGTACTTACTAGATGTAAGTCCCCTGAGGGAAGAGGAAAATGAAAGATACCCTAGCCCTAATAGCGTCGGGATCGAAAAGAACAAGAGGTGACCAAGGGAGGTCAGAAAAGAGAAAGGAAGGAGCATTGCACAAGTAAGTGGAAGTAATGCCAGACTCAGCTCGGGGCCCCGTGTTCGCCAAACACGTACTTACTAGATGTAAGTCCCGTGGGGGGAGTTTACTATGATTTGTAGTAAATTTTCCATATTATTGTTCAAATAATTTTAATCTATAGGACACCGGACATTTGAGAAAGCTATTTAGTCTTTTCTGAGGTGAGATACATTAGACACGAAACCGTTGCGATCGGTCCCAATGTTTTTACATGCTCCTGTACATTTCAAACGAGTCAAGCGAGTTGCTGAACATTTGAACTATGTTATTCACTGAATAATACAAATTAAATTTTTTATTCGTTATTATTCATATTTTTGTGTTTTAAAACAATTAGAATAATAATTAAGAAAACAATTATACATTTCCGTGATTTAACTAACTTGAGTGCTGGTCCCACCTTAATACTAAGTTTAATTATTACACACAGCTGCACGCGCCTGCTCGGTTCAACCTCGCTGGCCCTGACGTTATCACTAAAGCCTGGTGGCCGACTCTCCACCCCTCATGCCATGTTTCGCCTAGCAGACTCATAAACATCGTCCACCTCTGAACAGTTGTCCTCTGTTCCTCATACAGGAATGTCTCACATAGCATCACTCAGTGAGCTACTAATTACTTGGTTCTTTCACGTTTATTCAGTGACTCTCCATTTGAGCGTTCAGAACCCAACTGTTCCGTCCACTCTCTCTTCTTCTTCCACTATCTTATCTCAGTCGTACCAATATTCTCCAACAAAACAAGAGAAATTCGATATAAATCGAATTATGGGTACAATACAAATCAGAGTAAAATTGTGTTGAAACGGCACATATATATTTTGTGTGCATCGATCTCAACATCGAGGGCACGGGAGATCAAGTACTCTATAATATATTAAGTTTTCATCTGTCGTGACCTTGTCAACCCTCACTCATCACCCACGTGTGACTCAGACAAGGGAGAGAAGGTTGCATAAATCTCTAATGGTTCTTGGAAGATAAAAATTTGTAACTGTTCATTCCTTGTTGATTTTGTATTGTATACATTCCCTAGGGATTCTATAAAATTCCGATTTTATAGGTGGTAATTGAGAGAAACGAATTTGTGAATTTATTCCATTTTCACTACATTTTGCGAACTAATTAAGGAATTAGCACTGTTCTTGTATGTAAGCATAGTATTTTTGTTTATTCTAAATTTTAACTAAGGGTACAACGAATCACATCAACAAACAGAACATAAAAAGTACATTAATAGCGTGTGTTGTTCATGGCACGTACGGTGAAAATGTGTCATATCTTTAGTTTAATAAAACATATATTTGTAAGAACTGAAAGGAAGAGAATTATTGTGAAGATAGCTCATTATGATAATTTTGGCAATGAAAGGAACCAAAGTATCGTAGGTTCTTTTTATAAAAATTATTACATAATAACATAATAAAAACATAAACGTATGAGATTAATTATACTACTTCAAATATTTCATGTAATCCAGAGTAACAACATACCTCGTATTAGGTTCAGTTGTTACAATTTACAATTATGTTTGAAACTTTTAACTTCTTGAATTATCGTAATATAATTCATTTCAAATGTGTTTTAGATATTCAATATTTATAGTAAATTAAGATGCGTTTCGTTAAATACTGGCGACAGTTTATTTTTTTAATTACAAAATGTTCTAAGGTCTCCTCTTCTAGACGGTCAATAAATTCACGAGGAAATATTTGTACTTCATTTTTTTAATTGTTTTCAGCAAACAATATTACTGAGCAGGAAGAGAAAACCATTTTGTAATTAGAGTCCAAAAATAAAAATTAATGCTGGCAAAATATGAGAATTCTATTGACATTTCCCAGTTTACAAAATCAATTCGTAAGAAAATACGGGTACAATACCTACGCAAAAACTATCTCGTAAATAATGGTGAAGGTCGTAGCTATTTGTCATAGGCAATGGTCGTACAAAAACGATAGTTATTTCACCTGCTGACTTTTAAGAAATATTTGTAATGATAATATTACTTTTAAATAAATTCGCATCTCTTAATACAAGAGAAGAAGTATATTCTCACCAAGTTCTACGACAAGAGGCAAGAGATTTTATTCAATTACAACTGTTTAGTTATTTTATACAATTACAAAAGTACTTCACCAAATAAGGATCTTAAATTACTATAGTGAAAAATGTTCTGGTTTTACTCTTTCTTTCCAGAATATGGATTTAGTGCCAGTATTGTGGGTGAATGTATGAGTTTAGTACAGATGAAACCCAATTACCGAGGCTAACACGAACCGACAACTGGTCGTATACGATCGGGCGCCATTAACGCTGGAATCGCCAGCAAAATTTAATGCTGACCGATCGCTAATATTCCCTCCCTTGTAGTATCAACGGAAACAGCGATAAACTCCATAATCCCCAATGAAAACATACAGAAATGATGACTGTCACCAAATCCCTCGGATCAGAATGGTGCAATCCAGTTAGGATGAGAGAGAGTTTTAAAAAAGCCCAAAACCTATCAAAAAACTGCACACGATGAATTTTTGTCTGTTCAATTTTTTAAAATATTCGTATTATCTATATGATTAATTATTCGTGTAAGGATATAGTACCTCATGAATTTTCCCTAATACCAGGATATATTAATTTTTTTACTGTCTTTTTCTTGTTTTCCTATATCACTCCGCACATACCGTTTGGAAATACTTCGCGTAAATTACAATTGTGATTTTACATAGATGTGAATGTTAGAAGGTGAATGTTAGACCAAATAGGTGGCTCTAAACCATACGTTGCTTGGAGGGGGGAAAGAGGTTTTCATTAGAAATATAATCAAATATTTTTATACAAATCTTCTACAATAAGGTTCAGAATTATATGAATGTGTAAGGGAAATTATGCAAAAATTGAAGCGCGCCATTAAATCCTAACGCTCAGGAATGTTGACAAACGGCATCATTCTGTTCACGATAATGCCCGCTCACATCTTGCCAAGGTTGTTTCAACTACACTGCAGAAGTTTCGCTGGGAAGCCCTTACACATCCTCCATGCAGTCCAGATCTTTCCCTATGCGATTTCCATATTCTTGGAGCCCTGAAGAAAGACATTCGTGACCGTCGATTTTCTCTGAACGAAGATGTGCACGCCTGGATACAACCATGGTTCCATAGGCAATCGCAAACATTGTTCCATGAAGGCTTTGACTGTCTTGTTTCACAGTGGGATAAATGTATTAGCAGTGATGGTGATTACTTTTGAGTTAATAAACAGCTTACTTACTGTTTTTTAATGTCTCGTTTTTATTTGACTAACTCTTATGCAAATACGAATAATAGTTTTTAAAGTGTGAACAAATCAAGCAACTTTTCATAACAAATATATTTTATTACAATTAAAAAATGGTGATATATTCTTTAATTTAACTTGAAATAAAATAAAAGTTATTGTGAGATCCGAAAAATCATATTATTACATATGCTGTTATCATTAATGACATTCTCTGCTGCAGAGGGGTGTGTGTGGGGGTATTCCTCACCCCTCCAGGGTAGTGTTGCATAAGTTGTTGAAAACCTCTTTGGCAAAATAGAATGACTTTTCGGCACTGACTGTTACGTTTATTCTATTTCAAGTATTATCATCCAACATACAAGAAAGTATGTTTTATTTAAAATATTTTCCAGGAAATTTTCTGATCTCTTTTGATTTTCTACATTAAAATATACCAAAAGTATTGATACAAAAGTCGCAGTGGTGTTATACCACTGTAATGTCAACTCATCTTTCTAGGAAAAGAGCTAGCTGAAAGAAAGGACATAAAGGAGAAATTCGTTGGGAATGCAAGATAATATTGAACAATTACTCTATTATTTAGAAACTCATTTGTACAAATTATTCTACCTTCCTCACATTTCGAAAAGAGAAAAAGTTGCCCATGGGTTTACAAACTTGCCAAAGGCTACAATCAACTCATTAGCACCACAGCTGTTTCCGCCACGGCAAGCGACCGAACCATGTCCTTTCGTTAGTATTCAGTCGGAGTCAGCATTTTTAGAGCAGCAACGATTCTCATTCGATGCTACAGCTGTTGCTGTAACGGTTCGAAACACTCACTCTTCTTGACGCTTTTGAGGATGAATAAATTAGGAATGTCCTCTTTTTCCTTGGATATTAAGAAAATCAGTAACTGTAGTCAATAAACCGTCAATTTTATTTATCCGTGAGTCTTATGCGATACAAATAACACATTTTGATTCGGCGATGTTCAAAATTTTACACAATTACACTTTTTTTAAATATTTTTGTTTTGCTCTCATCTCCTTTGTTTAGGGCTCGGAGTATGTTAAACATAATTGATTGAGAGTAAAACTTTATTGAAACGGAAGAGTTGCACATTTTTTCGGCAATTCACTTCTGTGATTATCCGAGGACAGAAATCTTTACATGACGCGGTTTGTAAATTGAGTGTTGGTTTACGTATCTTCCAAACCTCTCATGAGATATATTTCAAACCTCTGAATATTTAGCGGTCATATCATGTTATCACCTGCAGTCACCTGACTCGAGCGCTGTGAACATACCCTGGTCCCAGGAAGCTACATAATATCACGGTAGGAAGTAGATAATGCTGATTTCTAAATTTTATTCAGGTATATAATGAACTTAATCTTTAGGTTGTTTTCAATATGGGGTACTTCATAGACCATGTGAGGAAAGAAAACATTAACCCCTACTTTCCACAAAATATTCAAGAAACAATAGAAAAATTGGACAATGTACACCTTTTAGTTCGACAATAAAACATTATTTTGACAATTTTCTATGAACAATGCCACGGCTTCTATTTTATGATGTCGATGTCTATTAAAGTTCTATTACTTAATAGATTATGTTTAAATTTTATTTCTAAAATAGTAAATAACGAACATAAAGATTGCATTGTTGTGCCTCGCATATAATAAACTTATCATGCACGAATGTAGCATCTTGTGAACTGGATTGGCATGTAAAAATGTAGTTAATGGCTAATGACCTCAGTTGCCGAGCCAAAAGTAAATTTAAAAAATATATGCTATAAAGATGTTAAATAAAATATCTATTAATCTTTAAAAACCGATACCTTTTTGTAACTGCGAGTCCAATACTATGATAAATGCAATGTCTCTATAGTTAACATACAACCAAGTTATGTAGCTTTTTTACGTAAGAATTTTTGTTTGTCCCATATTGAACACTTAGTTTGAAAATCGTCCATACATTTTCAATATCAAATTAAAGAATTCAATAAGCTGAATGTTAAATGCATAGATTGCATATAAACCATGATAATAAAATTATAGACAAAAGATTGAAAATACGAGTAAAAAAGAACTTTAAAAATAAAAGTCCTTTAAAAAAAATTTACGTTTTCAATTTCGGGGTTAATATTGTAAAATATTCTGATACATTGGATCTCTATATAAAACGAATATAAGTATAACACTATCACATCAACACCATCAATGTCAATTGAAAAATATTTTGAGCGTCAGTTGTGGTTTTTTTTCTTCAACGAAGGAAGGTGTTACGAACCAAACGTTCATAAAGTGTACATACATATGATTCTCATCCATCACAAACTTTAATTTGTTTGTGTTAGTTGAGAATCTTACTATTTACTCCATATGCCTAATTGCTTTATTCACATATAAATATTCATTATCCGCTCTAATGACCTTCGATGTTGACGAGCCCTAAAGCCCCCCCCCCC